>PVIR01000553.1:151440-169869 GCA_004026965.1 Petromus typicus
TCCCCGGTAACCACATAACAATACTGGGTGTGGAGACCCACACCCAGCAGCAACCAGTACCACATACCACAGTGCCGGGCGTGGTGGCTCACGCCTGTAATCCCAGCACTCGGGAGGCAGAGGCAGGAGGATTGTGATGTGAGTTTGAGGCTGAGCTCAGGGCCAGTCTGAACCACAAAGCGAGACCCTGTCTCAAAAACCTAAAAAAAAAAAAAAAAGATGCTTTTCAACAATTAATAATCTCATAGACATATAATTTGTGCTATGTAAATGTCTAGTTCAACCTCAAGAACCACAGGGAGACACCGTAGCCTGGGGGTCAGAATTGGTTCGAGTAAGACTCGCCTTTCCTTTGTTAGCTCAGCATGATTTTTTCCATTCTACTCAATTGTAGAAGTACAACAAAGAGAGAAAAGTGTTAGAGGACATCTCTCACTTGGATCAGGCTTGGTGCTTTTCTTCCTAGAGTCCACTGGGTAGAGGAGACCGAATTAGGCATATGAAGCTCAGAGCTAAGGTAGGCATTACAATAAAAGTAGACACTGTGTGGTCTGAGAAGTTGGGAAGTCAGGGATAAAATCCAGCAAAGGGCTTGTGAAAAGAATTCTCTTAAGAGAAAGAATTGAGAAGAGCCTGGAAGACTTCTTAAACAAGCTACATGGAGGAAGGAGTGAAGGAAGGGGCCCACCATCTGCAATGACACCAGATTCCAGGGAGAATCGGTCCTAGGAACATGCTGAGGAAACCAGAAGTGGCAGCAAGTGTTCTGCTTGTGCAGGTCTTTTGGGGAGGTGCAGGTTTTGTGCAAACTCGGTGCTTTTCTGTCATGACCCGCCTCCGGTTTGGGCCTCTGGGTTGATCTGGCACCTGCACTTCATGTTCAACCCTGAGTGTTCACAAGCCATCTGGGATTGCTCAGTCTCCATTATGGGAAGGTGACTACCTTGTCTTTTCAGCCGATTGCCAGTGGATCGCCTTCAGTTGGTCATTTTTAGCCCAACCTGGCTATGTGAGTGTGAGGCTCAGAGGGGAATTAGTCAAGACAGACAAGGCTGTGCTGTAATAACAAATACCTCCCAAAAATGAGTGCCAGAACACACACATTTACTTACTTTTGTGCAGACTACAGCAAACTCAGTGACTGTCAATTCCACTATCCCTTTAGTCAGAGACTTAGGGATTCTTTTGGCTTCCATCTGTGACTCTGCTACCTTCTATGACTTTTGCTTGGGTAGAAGAGAGAGCCAGACATTCAAGAGTTTTTGACTGCATCTTCCCCAAAGAGGCATAAAGTCTGCTTATAAACTCGACTCGAATTAATAACAGGATTCACCTAACTTCAAACCTTACCAAGAAGGTAAGCTTTTTAATTTTTTTGAAAAGTAAAGATTGTTTTATTTCTGCAAAACTAGGGATTGAACCCAGGGATCTTTCACCGAACTATATCCTCAGCCCTTTTTATATTTTTTAAAATTATAAGACCAGGTCTTATTAAGTTGCCCAAGTAGGACTCAAACTCGAGATTCTCCTGCCCCAACCTCTCCAACTGCTGGTATATAACGAACTATTTATAAATCCTAATCATGTTTACTTAGTTCATCTACACTCTGAATAAAAGATATGTTTATAGATAATCTTATCTGTGGTGGCAAATTTTTAACTCAGTACAGCCTTATTCTTACTTCCAGTCTCTGTTCTGATGATGCAAACTTAAGTTACAGCCCATGTCTGTCTCCATGAGACACTTCTTAGTAACTGGTGAGCTGTGACTCAAGAACATAAGTGTGCTCAAAGAGAATCTCACTCTTTTTTCTTGACTTTATACTCACGTCAGAAAATTCCACAACCTCAAGAATTTTTGTTCTTGATGGGACACTATCGAGACACAAAGTAAAGACAGCATGGCTCAGATCCAGTGGTTAAGAGTTCAGTGTGGAGGAGCCACACACAGTTAGAACTCTCAACCCTGGTCTCTGGTGTTTGGGTGACCATCGTTAAATGACCTAACCTCCAACTTGCAAATCCGTCAAGTGGACATTGGAATAGTACTACCTCAGAGTACTAGTGATACCAAACGAACGAATGTGGCTAGGAAAGGCTCGATAAACAGTAAATAGTGTTAGTATTATTATTGATTCCACAAGTTGAAACCTAATCAGGGTTTGATAGTGTGTTTCAGATTTAATGCTAAAGCTGCCAGGAGACAAAGGAGGGGACTGACTGCAGGAGCATTTGGGGATCTGAGTTTTTACAGGCTCCAAATGAGTTGCTGGGCAATTAACCTGCCAAGCAAAATAGGATGGTAAGGGTCCTTCAGGCGTGGGTCCCAAGAGCAATGGGGTTTGGAGGTAGGAGTCGATAAATCTCTCAGTGCAAGGAAAAGATGAGGTATATGCACGCATAACCTTTTGTTCTTACTACACACCTTTGAATTTAGGCTGCCTTCTAACCTTGCTTGATTTAGATAAGGCCACATATATAAAATGCTTAGCAAAGTCCCAAGCCTATAGCTTATGCTTGTGAAATAGTAATTATCATTATGATCACTATGATTATCATTCTACCCCAAAATATTGGCACATTGATCTGGGACATCATCACTAGGTATCGCTACTTCTAAAGATACTTATTTCATGAATTGTTGATTCACATGCCAGCATGGAGGGAACCCTATTCAAGAGCAACTTTAAATAGTATGATTTGAATCAAAGAAGTACACTGCTTGAGCCCTTGAGAAAGGAAGTTGGGTAGCATAGCAATGCCATTGTGTATTGAGTGTCTTGTTCTATCCTGTATTTATTGCAGACATTATCTCCAAGCTTCATAGCTATTGAACACAGTAGATATTATTTTTCCATGTTAAAACGAGGAGGACTAAATGCTTCCTTCCTTAACATTGAAAAAGGTATAACAAGAGGCTTGACCAACTTGCTGTGAAGACTAGAGACAACAGCTATGAAAAGCATGGAATAATTACAGACACAATGCTGTTAAAGAAGATAACAGAGAAGTCTCAAGAAAACAAAGGTGTGTCTGTTCGGCTGACACCTCTAGCAGGAAAACGTGGAGCAGTAGATAGTGACTCCGGAGTCTGATAGCAGGAGTCTGGGAAGAAGAGTTGTATAGGATGTACTACAAGTAGGAGGGTGGGGAAATGAGGAAGGCGATGGGAAATGTGCAGCTCTTCCCCAAGGAGATGCATTTCAAACCCTACAGGGCTGTCCACTAAAATGTGGCAGGGCTAGCCTGGGTGTAGGAGACAGCTTTCTTCCTGTCCCATATTCCCACTGTCCCTGCTAGGTCCAAGATGATCCAAAGTTCAGATCCAGTTTCTGGCTGAGATCTAAAGACCGTTTGCACCTTGGACTTCTTGTGATTCTCCAAGTTTTCTTTGCAACCAACCAGTTCCAAAAGTCAATATACCAGAGGCAAGCCTTAGATGGGGTAGCTCCAAGTCTCCCTGAAACCTGCCATATCTTCATCCTATTTAGCATTTTCACATCTGTCAATCAGTGCAGTCCTAGCCCAGTGACAGAACACAATGTATCATAACCCTGTTACCATTAGCTTCTTAGCATGGATTCTGCAACACGTAACACATCTCCTTTCTCTTTGTTTCTAAGTGTTTGATTTAAGGTAACATGTTTACAAGACTACAAGGAATAATTTTTAAAAGAATCAGAAGTATATGTGCTTTATAAGGTTAGCTAGAGGTAGGAATCTACTGAGCAAATTTTTTGGAAACACCCTTATCCAGTATACTGTCTTTTGTGTTAAAAGTCACTACATTCCACCATTAAAGATATTTTACTTTGGGTCAAGTGTTTCTAAAGCACAAATCTTTCTAAGAAAGGGAATAGTCAGTACTTAGAACTCTAGCAAAGTCTTTAAGGTGGAGCTTCTTGGTGAGATTGCCTGTGGCAAAGCCAACAGTCAGAGTACTAGAGGGTGATAGCATAAAGCTGGGGTGGATTTCATAAGATCAGAACCATGGAGAGTTCCTTCCTGGGCTTGTAGAAATTTCAGCATATTGTCTAGGTCTCCTCCATCTCCTGCAGCCACTGTTGCCTTTAGGCCATCAGCCTCTCAGGGAAGAATTCTCCATTAGACCCTCAGCAGAGCATGGAGCCTCTCCTCTGAATAAAGATGAAGACCTAGTGGACAGAACTGGTCAATTGTCCTTGCTCTTTTGAGGCCTCTGGTAAGACACTATATTCAGGCAAACAGCATATGGTGGAACAGAGCCATTAACCTCATGGGTAGAACAGAAAAATAAAGGAAGGGGCTGAGGTCTCAGCACCTCCCTGAGGGCAGGTCTTCCATGACCAGGTCACCTCCCACAAGGCCCAGGTTTTGAAGGTTTCACCATCCCACAGTTTCTCCAAAGTGGAGACCAGGTCTTTAATGATGAACCTTTGGGGAACAGGGGAGACTCACAAATCCAAACTATAGAGATTTAATTCAAGTGGTATTTTAAATATTCATTTAAAAAATCTTTATTTGTTATTACAAAGATACTATATGCTTTTAACAGCAAATGCAAACATGATAGAAATAATTACTGCAAAATCAAAGTCCCCTTCCTCATATGCATATTTCTCTTGTGGGTTTCTGTCCCATACCCTTCTGCTGTCCCTTCTTGATAAGAAATAGGCAGAGAGAAGGCTCTGCTAGATTGACTTGACTGTTATTTGGGAAAGTGAGCTTGATATAAGAATAGAAAACAAGAAAGCTTGGGTTTCATAACCACGTTTTGGCACTCAGGACAGACTTCCTGCTTGCATCTCTCTTGTCTGGGGAGATGAGATGGTGACTCTGACACACATGCAGCTTCAAGGAGTATATTTAAAGGGCTTTATGAATGGGGTTTTCAGAGTCTTTGAGTTTTATTAGCACCTATTACACTCCTGCCAAGAGGACAAAGCAAGCATCAATATACTGTATCAAGAGCGAGATGGCTTCTGTTCTCATTTTATAGACTCTGAAGATTGCATGGTGCTTCGGAGCATTTTCTTGGCTCAGACTAGCATCATCTACAAAGACATTGCTAACTAAAGGCCATCATGCTAGGACATGGCTCCTAATCTTATAAACATATGCATCTATGTTGACTTGTGTTTAGATCCCCTACCCCAGCCTCATGCAAATGGGGTGGAGCTATTTTGGTGATGTCTGAATCTAGAGTGAATCTTGCTGGGATTAAGGGGAGGTGATGACTGCAGCATGACACATGAGTCCGTTGTTGGACTCTGCCCTAATCCTGGTAGTCTGAATAAGATAAAAGGGGCAGAAAGACGCTGTCCAACCCTCTTGTTGATTTTGCTGACTTCCATTGCCATGTACTGCTGCCCCTCTGCCACTTTGCCTTGGAGCAGGCTGATTATGGACTGAAATCTTCATGAACTATGAGCCAGATAAACCCTATTAGACTCCCTTGGACTTTGGGTGTTGGGTATTTTGTCTCAATAACAGGAGAAAAGTGACTAGCATAAGGCATTTTCTTTTTCCTTTGTAAAAATAAAACCATACCCTATTTGTCTACAGTCAACTCTCCTGCTTGTTTCACTGTTACCTATCATGTATATCTCCACACATCAGCACAAAAAACCTAGCATTTTCCCTAATTGGGGTGTGGGAAGATGTTGACAGATATTTAGATTACTTATAGCCTCTTTCTCCCTCTTTACTGTTATAAGTCATGTTATCACAAATGTTCTTACCTATTTCCTTCCACTTGGCACTAATATTTTTGTACGAAGGGGAATGGCTGTGTCAAAAGATGCGGAATTGGTCAGTTTTAATGATGCAGCCAGATGGTGTGAGAAACAAAGAAGACACATTGCAAGATGAGCATGGAAGTGTAAGGCTTGAACGTGGCCCCGGGGAGCAAGGAGAATGCCGACCTGAGATTTCATACCTCGCAGGATGTGCAGCCTTGGCTGGAGAAGAGCGCAGGGGCAGCAGCGTCCTCTGGGGAGATCTTATTAACAGTTGAGGTAGGAGGTAAAAGGAAGTTTCTGGGAAGTTCTCAGTAATGCAGGGAAGTCTATCTGCCATAGCACAGGGAAGGACAAGTCGTGAGAAGGGGAGCTGTGAGGCTGGAGCAGGGCTGTGGAGAAGAGAGCAGTGTGGGAAGGGAAGGGCAAGGAAGACAGGCTGGGGGAAGGGAAATGTTCCATAGGGAAGGTGAGCACCCATGGGTGACAAAGGTGTGACACACGGGGATTGTTTGACCACCAGGGTCAACTAGGTCTGAGGTGATCAACCCTGAAGAGTATCGGAGTCTTAACAACATCGGCAAAAGTGTGATCTTAAAATGGTGTTTGTGTTAGGTTCAGTTCCCTAAAGATAGAACCTCAGAGATTTGGGTGTGTGTGTTTTGTTAAGTGAGGAGTCTGGAAAATCTGCAAGCAATATAGGGAAGCAAGAAGCAGAGAGAGAAAGAGTCAAGTGAGGTGCAGCCTTCCCTGACCCAGGTAGTGCTCTAGTGTTTCAACCAGTGCAGAGCTGCTGTTCGGTAAGATTGAAGGGCAAGTGTACTACGTGCACTCCAGCCAGGCACCAAGTGTGGCCTCTCTCCATGTTTCCAGGCCTGCAGTTCTCATCAGCCAAGGGCAAATTGACAAAGAAGATCACAGTCATTAGCTGCAGCCCTTGCAGCAGCTGTAGTGTGTCACGAAGTGGTGTGCGGGCAGGCAGGGGAATCTTGGAAGGGCCTGTCTACCCTGTGGAGCAGAGAGGTACTTGAGGCAATCAAGTCAGCTACCTCCACTGAAGTGTGAGCCCAACAAGGGACAGGAAGCAGGACTTTCTCATCCCACAGAACAGCAAGAGCATCAGCAGGTGGAAAAGACAGACTCGTCCAGGTGGTGGCTGATCAAGGTCTGGCTCGGGCATACCGAAGAGCAGTTACTTTGTGCAGTGGACATTCTGTGGATCAAGACTGAAGTTGGTACTGAGGTAGGTCATGGGGAATCTGTCTTTGCTGCAGGGGCTGCGAGAGGATCTGGGGCTCTGGCCCTCAGAGTGTGCAGCTGAGCTGCAGCACAGGCTGCAGTCCTTTCCTCATGTCCTAACATTCCACCTCTCCAGAGCTTCTTCACACCTGCTACAACTGTCCTGGAAATGCTTCCAAAGAATGTGCCTCAAATTCCCATTTTGGACAGAGTCCCTCATTACCAGAGTGTCCTGCGGCCAGCCAAACTTCCTAGGGGACTTCTCAGGAGTGAAAGTGTTATTAAATATCTAATAGGGTTTATCTCAGAAGTGAAAGGGCTCTGTGTGTTGCCCACCAAGTGTCCCTCCTTTCAATCTCCCTCCTCAATTTTATGCAGAGCCACAGAGTCCCAGCCCTCAGAGAGAAACTATGACTGGACTCTAATCAACACATGATACCAAACCTCAATTTCCGGCAAGTGAGTTTGGTCTTTGGACAGTTTTAGACAACTGTGTCTGCTTGGAAGTCTTCCCATTGCTTCTGAGAAGGCTATTTTTTTTTTTTTTTTTTTGGCTTTTTGGTTTTTTGAGACAGGGTCTCGCTTTGTGGTTCAGGCTGGCCCTGAGCTCGGCCTCAAACTCACATCACAGCAATCCTCCTGCCTCTGCTTCCCGAGTGCCGGGATTACAGGCATGAGCCACCATGCCTGGCACTGTGGTATGTGGTAATGGTTGCTGCTGAGCGTGAGTCTCCACACCCAGTATGGTATATGGTTTCCAGATATCGAACCCAGGCCCTTGTGCTTGCAAGACAGGCACTGGAACCACTGAGCTAAATTCCTGGCCCTGACTCAATTTTTCTATTACTTGCAGCAAGTGCATCCCTAGGCCACTCAGGAGGACAGCCTGAGTGTGGCGTAAAGGATGGACAGCAACTTCTATGGGAGGCCTGTGCCAGGGCGGAACCGATCTCCAACCTGGCACACTTAATCTTATTTCCTTTCTATCCTTAGTTGATCATAAAAATGTAAATCTCTTGTGATCAATCAAAAACTCAAACAGGCAAAACCCAAACTGGAGTTTGGAGATTTCCAGAAGAACAGAGCAGGGAAAATTCTTTTCTTAGGTATTTGGTTTTAGGTTCAGCATAAGGACTGGCATAGACACAACTGAATAGTGACAATCAGCACTGACTTAAAAATACTGCCATAGATGTGATTCCATTTATTGAGCATCCTCTATGTGGTCTCTCCTTATTCACTCACTTGCACAGCCAATTGATTACCTGCTTAAATTATATCAATGCTTTGGGTGAAAACATTCAGAAAGGTGACATAGCTCAGCTCAGATCACCCAGTTAGGAATGTGCAGGGCCTGATGATATGCCCCTCCCATGTGACTCTGCTGCCCGTGGGTTTGTAGATGCTGCAGACGTTAAAGGCATCTGTAGGTACGGAGATGCTCCAACAAGGTGAAATATGGGGAGAAGCAAAGCATGCAGAGCCTTGGCCTTCTCTGCAGCTCCCTTGCATACCCGCTGGGTCCTCAGATCTCCTCCATGGAGCAGGGGCAGGTTGGCAGTCCCCACACCAGCACCCAACTTCCGTCTTGGTTCTCTGAACATCCACTCCTCCACCAAGCAAACGTTCCTCCTCATCACACCCAGGCCGGGCCTTGGCAAGCTTTTTCCCTGATGAGTCTATCACTCCTGCTGTTCTTCAGTAGAGAACAATGCCTGAGAACATAGATCTTGCTTCCCTATCCGGCGTGCATGAGAACATGACCATAGACTGGTCAGTGAACTGCATGTGTCCTGGCAGAGGTGAACTGAGGAAAGCAGAGGGATGTCAGCCACAAAGATTTCCTGGGGGCACCCAGATCCTTTCAAGGACAATTGTGAATCTTTTTTTTTTTTGTTTGTTTCCTTTCCAATTTTGTAATTCCTCCAAACCTAAATTTCTAATAAGTGTTGTTTGCTTCGGTTAGCCCACAAACTTTAACTAAAATGATTGTAATTAACAGGTTCTCTCTCTGCATACAAAATATGACATGATTGATGGGATCTTCTGTTTACAGGTAATGCCACAGAGATGGCACATAGGAAGCCACTTCAAACTTGTTATTCCCCATGCATCAGTGTGCTTGTCCCTACCATGCCTTCCAACCGGAATGTCCTGTCTCCTTGCAGACACTATGTCCAGGGATTCTCAGTGAGCTGCGAAAATGGCTCTTCTCTGAGAAATGCTCTGGATTCAGTGCTGAGTTGAAAAGTGAGGTTCAGCAAAATAACTCCGGCATGAGCCTCTGACCCCTGGTGGGCCAGTCACGCTCTTCTAGACTCTGGAGTTTCCTGCCAGAGAGAAATCCAGAAAATACCAACCACAGTTGGGGTATGTGTGTTTTTTGAGGAAAGTCATGGGCCCCTGCTGCTGAGATTTTCCAAACTTCCTGGTTTTTGTCACTCTTGAAATTTAACTGATCTTCTGTTGGTTGGAGCCCTGCAAACAACCAAGAACCTCCTAATAGCGCTGGTATTTAGAATAACCAGTTTCTTTACAGAAGTTACAACCAAGATAATTTTCTTTTACAGTCCTTACAAGACAGATAATCTTCTTCAACACACTCCTGATTCTCCGCCCTTCTCTTTAAGACTGCTACATGCCCTCTGCAGTGAGTCTTTCTCTGACTTCCCATCTCCCATCAGGCAGAGCAGCCCCCTTCCTACCTCCACGGTGTCAAATGCCCCCTTCGACTTCAGCATCCTGTGTGCTGGTTCTTAAATTGCTCTGTTGAGACTGTGAGTTCTTCACGCAAAGAAGCAGCCTTATTTATCCTGGTGTTCCAATTACTAATCTTAGTGCCTACAACATAATAAGTACTTATTAAATTCTTCTTGATTGACTGATTAAACAAACGCGTGAACAATTAGAGTTAAATTGGAGATAGGATCATGAAGAGTTAAACGTGCTCTCTCTCCCCCCCCCTCGTGTGTGTGTGTGTGTGTGTGTGTGTGTGTGTGTGTGTGTGTGTAAGGAGGTAGGCAACATGCCTGCGGAGTGTCTGCTGCAAGCCAGCTAAGCTGTGTTCCTATCCTCACTACAGTGGACAATGGACTCTACAAGCTGTCAGAATCCTTTTGTCGCAGTGGAAAGATCGTTTGCTGCCTATTGCTTGGAATGAAAGGCCATAAGGCAGAGATTAGAGATTTCCTTGATGATACAGAGATTTCCTGTTTGCAGAGGGCCTCACGTGGCAGACTGTGTGCATCCTCTTGACCCTCAGCTGCCTGGAGCATGTTCCTGAGGAGCAAGGAGGGCGGCCTTTCTGCTTGGGAGGGAGAAGCATGTGTGACAGGATGCCTCAGAGAGCCCAGCTGAGCTGACTCCTTGTTCACAAGCGTTTTATTCTCACAGGCTTCAGAGACTTTCCAGATTGTGGCCCGGCACTGAAATTTAAAGACAATCTCAGCATGAGTAAATACGGAAGGATTTCCAGGATGACAAACTCAATGACTGTAACTCTAACCCACATGGCACGAAGTCAGTACAGCTGTGGACAGGCAGGGTGAGAGCGGCTGGATGGACCTGGTCCCGATCAAAGTTCATACCCTGGGGACGCACGCCATCTAAGAGTCTGAGTCACAAGGCCAAAGTGTGGGTCTCAGTGGAGCTGTCGCAGCCACTTACCATCAAAGTGCAACTGCCCCAAGACAGTTGTTCTCATTGGAAAGTGGATTAGAAATACAGAAACTGCCTAAAAGTATGACAGTGCTCTCTGAGACAAGGACCTGAGCAGAGGATGGCTGGGAATTACGACAGTTACACTGACAACACGTAAGCATCATAGTTACTATGGTGGGCACAGTTCTGAGTACCCTCGATGCGTAATCTCTTCAATCCACATAGACTTATGAGATCAGTGCCTCTGTTACTCCTAGTTTATGAAAATAAGAACAGTCTTGGTGGTTACATACCTTTTTCCAGTTCATCCAAATGGCAGTGGTAGATTTGTCTGAAGCCAGGACCATCACGCCAAGCTCTAGATCATTCAAGCTCCTCCACTAACCAGGGCTCTTCTTCCCCACGAGGACTTTGCTTATATTATTGCCCCTGTGTGGACACTCTCAGTAACTAGTGATCACAGTGCAAAAAGATGGAAGTTTTTTTACCGAGTTCTTCATGCTGTATATCTAAGATATCAGCACAAACTGTGAGATAGATCCATCAGTAAAACCTAGGGAAACAAAAAAGCAGCCAACTTTGGAGAAATAAAATTTAAGCATGTCACCCTGATAGAGTTAGAATTGAGAGAAAAGGAGATTAAAGAAGAATTTTTGAGGAAAAAATAGAGACAGAGTACTTTTAACTTATGCAAGATTATTCAAGAAATAAACTTGTCAAAATGGATCAGACACACAAGCTTAAAGATCACATGGTTTCTCTTATATAAAAAACCCAAAACATAAATAAAGAGCAAAATAAAAGATAGAAAAGAGGGAGATGGATCTTTTGCAAAAGGAAAAGGGATTAAGAGATGGAACAAGAGGGAAAGGAGAGAAGTTCAAAAGGATAAAAACATTAAGATGTGTTATGCACAGGTACCAACTCATTATAAGGAATGCAATCATTATGTGCTGCAAGTATGTGCTAATGAAACAATTAAAACTAAAAAAGGAAATAAAATTGTCACTATGTTCTCTGGGGCAAGCTAAAGACAATCTTTAGTCTTGCCGTGGCAGGGACTAAATTGTTATTCATCAAAACAGTTTTATTTTCCTCCTGGACACATGGATGGATGGCATTTCCCAATTTCCCTTGCAGCAGTGTGTGACCATGGCAGAATCCTGTCCAATGGCATGATAGTAGATATTTGCCATTCTTACACCTGGCTCCCATGATCCTCTGGTACATGATCCTTGTTCTCTTCCTTTCTATTAGCAGGGGTTCTAACAGAGAACTCCAGTGCTCCAAGGGATGACAGGATCACAAGAAGACAGACTTAGGTCAAAGAATTCCTTCCTGGCACAGCACCTTCCAAACACCTCTCTGAATGCTTCGCAGATGAGAAATGAACTTTGATTTTGTGAAGCCACTGAAACTTGGGGGTTACAGCTTACATTATCTGACAGCTTTGCTGGAAAAAGAATACAGGCAAGCAAGCTCATCATGATTGTAAAGGAAAATCAATTAGTGAAATTGCTAATTACAGAGTCAGATGGTCAGACTCATTGCAGAACATCTCCTAGCTTTTCATGGATTCTCCTATAGATGGGAGCAATCTAATAATGCATCATTACTATGTGTCCACCTCATATTACAAAAATGAGATTGCAAGGGTTTTAGGATAAAAATGAAAGACCACTTCTTGTCCACCAGATGGTTTTGAAGGAGACACCCTTAGCCAGTGGAGTGAAAAAAAGACCTGTGGTGAATGCTCACGACACATACACCATTGGTGGATCCTCTTGTATCTTACAGTGGTTGAGGAGTTATGTAAGTTAAGAGAGACTTCAGAACTGCATAACCTTAGAGGATATGATTGCTTTCCTATTGCAGGCAAAATCTTACACAGAAAGGAGAGTTTCATAAATCACATGTAAGTTACAAAATTCTACCCAACCCTTTGTTCTCCCCTCTGAGATCATCAACATATTATCTGCTCAGCACAGTAACCTCTACACACCCATGACTCGAGGTTGAAAAAAGCTAGGTTCACTTGTCCAGTCATGAACTGGACTGAGAACTACTAAGTGTTCTAGTTGAACAAAATACAACAGGAGCCCTAATATTGAGGGAGTAACATGGAGAAAAAATACAGAGTACAAGAATGAAGAAATCAGAAGTCTCTCTTAAGCACACATTTGCTTGGAGTGAAACATGTGACTTACGTAGAGGGAGAGATTTATAAGGAGAAAAAAACATCAGTGTCATGGCAGAAACAGGATGATGAATTAAAAATCTATAGAAATAATCTGGTGAATGATGACAATGTCTTCAACCAGGGTAGTGGTATCTGTGAGTGTGAGAAGGAGTCTTATTTTATTTTCATGTTAAGAGAAGAAGCAATAGGAATTTGGGGGCATTGAATATAGAATGAAGAGAGGACTCTAGGTAATCCCAAGATTTGGAGCCCAAACACCTTGAAGAATAATGCTGCCATTTTCTGATGGTAAAGACTTCAAGAGGAGCTTCTGTGGGGAGAGCCATCAGGAGTTCAAGCTTGGACACTAGATGAGAAATGCCCAGGAGATGTTCAAGCAGAAAAGCTTAAGCAGTCATCATGTATGAGGCTATTCTGGGGAGATGTGTGGGTTGGAGAGACACGTTTGGGAGCTATAAGCCTCGACATGGTGTTTGAAGTCACAAGGACATAAAAGACAACTCAGTTCAGACAGAGAAGAGAAAAAGTTGGGGACTGAGTCAAACTACTCTTCAATAGGCAAAGGCAATAGAGGTGAGAGGAACCTGCAAAGGAAGTGTAGAAGCACCACACAGGCGGAGAACCAGGAACTGAGAGAAAATATTTTGGGAAAGATTGAGCAATCTTCCAGGCCAAGTGTTAGGGAGAGGTTGAGAAGAGGCAGCCCTGGCCTTGGATTTGACATCACGAAGTTGCTCATAAGTCACTACTTCCTGGAGCAGCTAGAATTAGAGCTGGTTAAGAAGTTTATAGGGAAGAGGAGGTGAGGGTGTATCTAGGGCATATAGAGGTGATGCTTCTTAAAAGCTTTAGAGTAGCCAGGCACTCTCAGAGGAGAGGAACAAGCAGCAGAACTGTTAAATTTGAGCCCAGCTTGGACAAGTTGGCAAGACCCTTTCACCTGTCTCAAAATATATATATATATATATTTTTTTTTTTTTAGGTTTTTTTGAGACAGGGTCTCGCTTTGTGGTTCAGGCTGGCCCTGAGCTCAGCCTCAAACTCACATCACAGCAATCCTCCTGCCTCTGCCTCCCGAGTGCTGGGATTACAGGCGTGAGCCACCACACCCGGCACTGTGGTATGTGGTACTGGTTGCTGCTGCGTGTGAGTCTCCATGCCCAGTATGGTATGTGATTACCGGGGATCGAACCCGGGTCCTTGTGCTTGCAAGACAGACGCCGGAACCACTGAGCTAACTCCCCAGCCTGTCAAAAAAAATATTTTTTAAAAAAAGGCTGGGAACACAGTTCAGTGTGAAGGTCTTGGGTTCCATCCTCAATAATTAAAAAATATTCATGTGAGGAGAAGTGGAGAAATGGGGCAAGATCTGGGCTGGGAAAGTTGTAATCAACATTGTTTAATGTTGTTTTCATGAAGTTGGGATGCTTCTGGGAATGGCTTCATACAGAGAACTGTCATAAAAAATAAAGAGACGACTTCTTCAGGGTTGATGCACATCCTTCTGAGACCAGGAGGGTTGATATTCAAGGCATAATTTAAGGACACCTCAGATAGCTTCCTGCATAGTTTTGCAGGATGGAGGATAGCCCTTCTAGGCAAAGATGTTCTCGCTATTCACCTTGGAAACCTGAAAAAGTATCCTTTCAGTGTTCCCATTTGCTCAAGAAATTAGGAAGAAGGACTATAGTCAAGACTGAGGAGGAGAAGGAGAAAGAAGGCACGGAGTGGTTACAGGGGAGCTGAAGACAGAACATGAGCCAAGCCGGTATAATTACCAGGTTGTATCCAGAGCTGGTTTGCGGTGGAGGGACAGGAACAGAAGCGATGAGCCACCAGCGTGGTTTGGAGTTCTCATCTAGCCACTTTCAGCCACGCATATGTATTAGGCAGGGAGTTGGATTTAATGCACACAGGGTTTAGCAGACAACTGTGACGGGAAGTTGGGGGGGGTGGTCTTTCACCCGGAAGGAGACTCACCCTGCCACATGTACCTTTTGTTGTTCTAAAAAGATCTCTTGTACCAAGATACCTTCATACCCTGGGGACTTTACGAACTTCAATCCTGGTAGTAGTGGTCATGACGGTTTACTGAGTCCCCTTCCTCCAGATGACTCTGTGCCCTTGGAATGGATTAGCTAATCAAACTTCACCACAGCCTCGAAAGGTGGTTGCTCTTACCTTCAATTTGCTGAGGAAAATACTGAGACACAGATTTAGATCCTCAGTCAAGGCCACATAAAAAATAAACATGAAAGTCATAAATGGCGTGAAGAAAAGCCCAGAAGTCTTCTATAAACTGAGGTTCTCTCCTCCTCTCCACGTTACCCACCAAGCACCTGCGACTGTCACAGAAGCCTGGGCTCTGATGTGCGGCTCAGCGCTTCATGAGACTAACAGATTCCTTCAATTTGGAAGCCAGATGGGGAAACATATTCCAATTTATAGCCGAACTTAGAAAGGCTCTAACTCAGCTCAAGTTCTAGAGGCATGCTTGTCTGGCTGAGTCATTCTAACCCAATTATGGGAGTTAGAAAAGGGGAGAATGATGGTTAGTAGTTCACAGCCAGCCTGCCTTAATTTCTGGTAAACGGGAATGGGAGAAAGTTTACCTCGATTCCTAAACTTCCTTATAATTCACAGTGTTGTGACTCAACATCGCATTCACACCCGCCCACAAACATTTGCTCTTGGGGATGACAAGGGAGACCCCGTATCCACTATGGCTCTCTGAATAACCAAGGAAATGGCCTTACTGATCTAGACAAAGACATATTAGAGACGTCTTCTGACAAGTGGTTTAAAACAGTATATCGGTCCCCTAAGCCCGATTTCTGCCAATGATGTTAATCCCCCCATTCCTGAGCCCCATAAACCCCAAATCATCTTTACCAGCGATCCCCCTCAGTCCCTTCCTCACTGTCCAAATCCAGCAGAAGCTGCTCCTTCAAGGTAACCCAGGCTGGCTGGGGCTGCTTCTCTTCTCACATGACAAAGAATGTTTTGGTTAAAAAAAAAAAAAAAGGCAGGAAATCCTCTTGTGTTTGAGCCATTGTGATGGCTTGTTTTGTTTCCAGTATTCTCTTAAAAGGACACACTGATCCTTCTGGGGAGCTGGGCCAGTCAGTGTGGGTCCTTGGGTCGTAAATGTCCAGCCAGCCAAGACAGCTGGGGCTGAGGTAAGTTGGGAGACACAGTGCTCCCCAGAATGCAGTGTGTATTTTCCGAAGGACAGGAAGAGTCTCTGTGGGAGATTAGGAGTGGCCACATCACAGGCAATGGGATTTCTTGATTTTTAAATAGCTCAGCCTCCCCACACCTTAGATAAGGTCTCTGCTCTCCAATGGCCCTAATATCGATCCATCCCTTTCCTTCTGGGTCTGTCAATCAGGGCAGAACAGGAAGGAAATTCTAGGCCCTCAGCCCCATTCCCTGCCATGGCCTGAGCTCCAAGCCTGGGCCCTGGGCCCCGGGTTCCAGTCCTTCCTCCTCCATCACCCGAGCTACATGAAGGGAAAGCGAGACAACCTCTGAGGACAGAGCCTGACCTGCCCTAGTACTGGCTTCATGGGAACTATGGGATTGTTAGAAACGAAAGGGAGGGGGTGATGTGACTAGTGGTGCCTTTGGGGAAAAGAAGCCCCACAGGAGGGTTAGAGGTGGATGGATAGCTGTAGTCTTTTATTTTTTTTTTTATTTATTTTTTTTTGGTCATGGTTGTTTTTGTTTTGCAGTGCTGAGTACCAAACCCGGGGGCATTCTTCCACTGAGCTACAATCCCAGCCCTTTCTATTGTTTTTATTTTGAGATAGGGTCTTGTTAAGTGGCCCACGCGGAGCTCCGATTTGTGATCCTCTCGTCCCAGCCTCTGGGGTAGCTGGATTACAAGCATGGGTCCTAGCACCCAGCTTCACTGTAGTTTTTGAGGAGTGCTGAGAAATATAAGCTAGGGCTCTGGGGAGGGGCAGCCTCAATGAATCACACCCCCATGGCCCAGTCCCTGGTATTCATAGGCTCAAAATTTCCACATGCCAAGTTCAGGGACTGATCCAGCAGTGTACGTTTGCCTGGCTTTGTCGTAACCCAGAGTGGTTCCCCCCACCTGCTGCTTTTAAATGCATTTAGTTAAGTAATACAGTTCACTGTAGAGAAATTAGAAAAGCTAGGAGAAGAGGAGTAAAAAAAAATCCTATAATCTCACTTCACAGAAACAAACACCTTCACATCTTCAGATTGATGTGCATTTCCACCAACACATCTCTATGTTTATCTACACATAAATACGTTTTACACAGATGGCGCTGTACTATATACTATTCTGTAACCTTCCTTTCCACTGGGTAACACTCGGTGCTCAGCTTTCCATGGCAGGACACAGAGATGTACATCATTCTTAAGGACTACATTGCAATCCTTTGGGTCGATGTTCTAAAATTCATTTAACCAACTCTTTACAACTGGATATTTATATTTCTCTCAAATGTTTTCCTATATTATAAAAAAAGCTACAGTGAATACTTTTGAACACATAGTCTCTGACCTTGAAGGATTCTCAGGATAAGAATTTGGCAAAAGGAATTCCTTTGCTTTAGTCTATGATAGGAGAAATAATAACTGCTGTTTTTAATAATGATAATGATAATAAAAACAACTTTTCTTAAGCATTTGCTTCATGCCAGGGCCTGGGTTAAGGGCTGTACACTTATACATCATTTGATCCTTACACCTCTGGCATTGCTAACATTCCTGTTGTACAGGACAGGAAAGAAGTGCGGAAAGAGGAAAAAATTTGCTCACCATCACACGACAGCCTCGGCTTGAGGACTCCAAAGCTGAAACTGTAAGTTAAACATGACATTTTCTCTTGGAACTCGGAGTCACTGAGAACTCAGATTTCTGGGTTTTACCCTGAGCCTTAATCCTTTTCAGACAGAGGCTTATGTAATGAAACAGACACTTGTGTACAGTCCAACGACGACAGAGCCGTCCTCATCCAAGATCCTCCCTTAGGGAGTAGTGCTTGTTTCCTTAACAGTGAAACCAGTGCTGTTGTTTTGTGTTGTGACCTGCTTTATCTGTGTCTGGGAGCAGATGGAGCAGCTCTGAACTGGGGTTTTTAGAGGGCCCTGACTTTCAGCCCTCACTCTGGGGAATCCTGTGTCAGTGTGTGTCATGACCCAGGCTAGCTTGCTGGAGGGTGAGGTGTACGGTCCCACAGCCAGTCCGACACAATCTAGTGACTGACAGGGGCCTGAAGACACCGGAGGAACTCACTGAGACCAAAACCCGCCCACCGAGTTGTGAGCTCATAAAGGCTTATTGGTTTAAGCCTCTAAGTCATGACATGGTGGTTCTGTCATAAAAGCTAATGGGAACACTGCTACCTGGTTGGGTTCGGTGTGGGTTATGCAGTCTGGGAGACAGGGGGCTGGGGTGTGGGGGGTTGTGAGCTATGTGGGAAGGCTCACAGAAGAGGTGGTGGCTCATGCACTGCAGGGTGGGTGGTAAAGAGCCAGGCCCCTGAAGCAGAACAGAGAGGTGGGTCTGCATGTAAAATTAGACAAACCTCTGTGCTGATGCTACGGATTGCTCTCCAGAGCCTGAATTAAGCAG
>PVIR01000554.1:0-30000 GCA_004026965.1 Petromus typicus
GCCGTCTGTATCACTGAAAACTCTAAGAGTCTCACCATCAATGCTCTAGTCTATTGCATTGGCTAATAATCATATTTTAAAAGGGAGAGAACAAAATGAAATTAGTTCTGCATAGCTTGTTAGCTCCTGGATCATTGCATTCTTTATTTAAAGCTAACAAACTTGCTCTTTAATAATCTGTTTTTCCATTATTGGTTTTCTTAAATTATAGAAGCAATGCTTACTCATTGAAAAAAATTCTAATAACACAGAAGGCTATATTTTTTTAAAATGTCTAGCCTTTCCTTCTTTTCTCACTTCCCAGATGTAACCTTTGCTAACAACTTGAGGAATATCCTTGTTTCTTCTATGCATATTCATATAAATATATGAAGATATACTCCAATACATGTATAGTTTTAAGACAGAAATAGGATGTATGTGCAATCATTTACCATATGGTAGGCATCTTTCTATGTCCATACAGATTGATCTATTTCATATGTAATATTTATATAGAAATCCAATGTATTCCTTAATTTATACACTCAAAGAATACTTTTCTGAGGGCAAAGACAAAATTGTAAGAATATGGATAAATAAAAATAGCAAAGTATTGATCATTGCTGCAGCCTGGTGGTAAACACATAGGTGTTATGATTCTATTCTATTTACTTTTCTGTACATTTGAAAGTTTCTGTAAAACTTACATTACTTACATACTGAGAAGAACTCATATTTATTGGTAAGTTTCTGAATACATTCATTTGAGATTGTAAATAAAAATAAAGATATTTTAATTGCACTACTTCTTTTTAACAATGTGACTAAGGTCCTAAGCACTATAATAAGGCAATAAAATAAAACATAAGAATTAAAAAATAAAGAACAACTTTCATTCACAGATGACATAATTTCATATAAGAAAAATTTCAAAGTATTTATAGTATTAGAATTAATTAGTTAATTGAAAAAACTTGGGAATTAAAAAGTTTAATAGGGCCGGAGATTTAACTCAGTGGTTCCAGCCTCTCCTAGAGGAAGAGGGAAAGTGTAAGATTCTAAGTTTGATCCCCAGTAGCATACATTAGAACGCGAGACATAGTGGCCCATGCCTGCAATCTCAGCACTCGGGAGGCAGAGGCAGGAGGATTACTATGAGTTCGAGGCTAACCTGGGCTACATACTTCAGCACCAGCCTGAACTACAAAGCTAGACTCTGTTTCAAAAAAAATTCAATTGTATTAATATACAGCAATAAGACAAAGAAATGAATTTTTAAAAACATCAAAGACATCAAATACTTTGGAAAAAAATGTAATGAAAGGTAAATAAGATCTCATGGTGAACATATATAACACAAAAAAAATTAAAATAACCTAAAAACAATTACTTAATAAGCATGTTATGTCATGTGCTTGTGCCTGGTAAGTCTGAGAATATAATGATACATAAAATCAAACACAGTCCTGTCCTCTTGAGTTTGGAATCTAGCAGGTTAACCAACATTCATGACATAACCGTGCAAATGAATGCAGGCATGAATGTAATATTGCAAATGTACGAAGGATTACAGAGAAAGGAAGACAGTTAGTAGGTTTGGAACTGCAATTTAACCTAATCAAATAACCAGGAAGGACTTATTAAGATGAACTCTAAAGAAGAAAATAGATTAAATAGATGAAGAAAAAAATCCTAGAGAGAAAAGCATACATATGTAAATGAGATCCATGAACAGGACAATCCAATGGCAGAATTTCAGGGTAACATCTCTAAGCACTAATCCATACTCTTTAAAGACAGATTTAAGTAGCTAAGGGTGCTGGGGATTGAACTCAGGGCTTTGTACATGCTAAGCCAATGCTCCATCTCTGAGCTGTATCCTGAGCCATAATTGAATTTATATATATGGGATATATATTCTATGTCCTTACATATTCCTTATGTACTGACATATGTACTCTCTATATTCAATGAGATAATTGAATACACACACACACACACACACACACACACACACACATAGATACTTGAAGAGTCTTCTTTATGTGTCTCATAGTTGGTAAACTGAATGATCTGTGGGCCATATCCTAGGGAGATATATATATATATATATATATATAATTGAATCAGCCATTCTGCTATTAATGTTTAAATTGTGTGGTAAGTTGCCATATTTCCTTTCTCTTAGGTAGTACATGTAATTTGCATGCATTTTCCATTGTCTAGAAGGATTCTATATGAGCTATGTAAGCCCTTCATGGACCTAAGTGAATTCTTACACACACTCTGGGCTAGACCAGTTGATTTGCTTTGGCCAATAGGATAACAGCAAATATTGGTGCAAGCAGAGGCCAAAACTGTTATACATTGGATAGTTATCTTTCCTTGCAGTTAGATCCCTGGGACAACCATGTGAGCAAGGTTAACAGTCTTATACAGGAGAACAGATCTTTTCAGCAGAGAGCAGCTCTCCTAGCTGAGGAATACCTAGAACATGACCCATAGATCATTCAGTTTACCAACTCCGAGACACAAGAGGAAGACTCTTCCAGTCTATGCAGCTGTGAGCCAAAACACCAGATCTCAAACAGAAGAAAGACAGATAAACCAAGATGACTCAGACCAGAAGACCCACTTGGCCTGTCATAGAATCCCAATGTAACTAAAATCTTATATTTTAAGGCATTACATTTTTTGAGTAGTTATGAGGCAGGAAAAAAACTGATTCAGTGCAGTTTGATTGATGTTTTTTTGTCTTATCAGCAGCACTTTAGAAAATGTCTTTGAATATACACTCTGGTGCACCTGCCAGAAAGCGAATTCCAGTTGTTATTAAAGTAAATTAGGAAGTTACACAGATGAAGAAACTGAGGCATAGCTAAATTAAACTGAAATGCCACGCTCAAAGACAGAGAAGTAGATATTTGGAATTACTAGCTAAACCTTCAAATTCCAGTTCAACATTCATTCAAATCCATCATCCTCTTATCTTGCTGGTGGAGAAAACGCAACACATTTTTCAAAGTCAAAAATCAAAGAAGTTCAAATTCAGTTTGCTGGGTTACAACCAGCCTACTTCTCTTTTTTTCCTCTAACCGTGCCCTTTAATCCTCACAACAAGCCTGAGCTTGTCAGGCTTTTAGGAAGAGAATTCCAACAAGAAAGACCACTGGGAAATCTGGCCTGTCTTCAATAGAGAAATATTGCCATCCCCTGAGAAAGGAATGTAATACACAATGTTTTTCTCACTTCTTTGGTTCAACACCAGACTCAGAATGTGAAGGGTTAAACAAAAATTATGTACTCGCTACAGCAAGGGGTGGCAAAGTTTATTTATTTATTTTTCGTCCACTCTGCAGAATTACCAAACTATTAGTTCCCTGGAACTTGGAACCAGAGTTCAGCAGACAATACGAGTTTCAAGAAAATATTTTTTTGCCATTAATTATGTCATAAGCAAAAGAGTAAAATAAACTGTTTATTATCACATATAAAATGCTTTTGATCAGTCAACTGAAAAACTAATTTCATTTTCTCATTACACTGCCTCAGGCATCCTTTAACGTCAATTTTTATTATAGCAAAAGCAAGGAAATTAAAATGATCAGTTATGGTGTAGAGAAAAACATTTGCTACAGAATTTTTTAAAGTAAGAATAATCAAGCACAGGGCCTGTTTATCATTCGTAATAATCACAACTCACCTGAAGAGGGAAAATTTCTGTTTCAAACGCCTGTGATCCCACCACGGTTTTCTCTCCATGCTCTGAGGAAGTCTCAGGGATGATCAATGCTGAGCAACATGCTAAGGGGTCCCATTCATGTGTCTAGAAGACACTGGATTAAATTTTGTACTCAAAACCAAATGGATCTAGAAAGGGACTCTCTGAGAGAGCAGCTGAAGGTAAAGGTTAGAGAAAGCTTGGGTTTCCCTGCAGTCCTTCAGCCCACCATTTGCTATAATGGAGAACTGTGTCAAAATCAGCAGTCCACCAAGGTGACCAGTTTCCTACCATGGCCTTCCCCTCTACACACTGTGTGGTCACTGACACTATCCTCAAACTGAGCGTCTTGATATATTCCAGGATTACAAATTATCAACAAGGTTAAGTATGTGAAAAAATTTTTATTGCAATACTCAAAGGCCATTTAGCAATGATCATTAAGGTAGCAGAACTCCTTCTCTGGGTTCAACCTGGGGTTTGGCTGCTTCTTGTAAAAAAAGAAGAGCTCTTACTTTTTTGTTCTAGGAAGAGGAAGCTATTCTGGTAAAGGAGACGATGAGAAGGGGATCAAAGAGGTGATAAGATTGAAGGATGACTGTACCCTGGTCATCTTGAATGATGTGCATGAGGTTCACAGAAGGAGGGTTAGAAAGAAACTAAAAGAGCCATGACTCTTTGAGACTTGGGGTGAAAATCTTGACCTGGAGAAGGGATGGCAAGGTTGTTGAGAGTCCCTTCTCCTCTCTGAGCCACTTCTTACACATAGCATGGCACTGGAAACCTGATATAGTTATATTTTACAAGACAGAGGTAGCATTTTAGGTCTTGCTAAGATGGCAAAGGTGGAAAGAGATGAAGAGACTTGCTCTGCTTACACATAATACCCACCACAGACCAGAAGTGCCTCAGAAAGCTCAGGTGATCCCTATCAGAAAGAGTACTGTGACTGGTAGGAAAGAATCTTTGTTAAGATCAAACAACCCCTTCCCTCTATGGTGAGAACTGAACAAACATTCCCATTTCTCCAAATAGTCTCAACATAAGAAACCTAGGCCTGTATTTTTAGCCAGGCAATAAACAAAATAAGCCTCAAATAGACCCTATCCTCAAGATAATCAGTGCATCAGAATGCCAGCACTTAGCAAATAGCAAATACCATTTAACTGTATAGCTCTTGTGAGAAAAGAATGAACACTGTGTGTGTGTGTGTGTGTGTGTGTGTGTGTGTGTGTGTGTGTGTGTGTGTAGAGGCGTCATCTCAGAGGACCTTAAATTAAAGATACAGCACATTCCACTATAAGTGACCACATTCACAATACAGTCTCCTTTGCTTTGTTCTCCCATCCAGACTCCAAGGAAAGTCTTCGCTGTTGGTCATTAGATACAAAGACACAGCCAGGCAGGCATCCTTAGTTCTCTACTTTGCTTTCTTTAGCCCTGACTCCATTCTTTCCTAACACTCAGCTGTTTGCAAATAAGATGATTATCAGGAGATCCAGCCTGGCATCCTGCTAGCACAAAAAGAAGGAAGACTCCTCTTTTCTACTAATCGAAATATAAGTTCTGCAACTGAATCTCTTTTGGCTTTGAACAACTTGGCTTAGGTCTATCATTGAGGATGACAAAAGACTTGACCTTTTTTATCTGTGGACTTCACATCCATGTATTCAACTAATGATAAATGGAAATAATTTGAGGGAAATTGAATCTTAACAGAGCATATACACAGACTTTTCTTTTCTCATTGTTGTTACTTACATAATACACTATCATAGCTATTAACATAGCAATTATATTATATTAGGAATCATAAGAAATCTAGAGATGATTTAAAGTATGTGGGAAGAGGTGCATAAGTTTTATTCAAATGCTATTTCATGTTATATAATAGTATTCGAGCATTCACAGATTTTAGCACCTGTCAAAGGTCTTAGAGGCAATCCTTTGAGATGTCTTTATTCTGACTGACCACACTGGGGTCACATGACCTTTGAGTTTTAGAATGGAATCAGCCAGTTCCTCCAGATGTAAGACTACGAGAAGGGTAGTTGCTTGAGGAAGATAAGGCTGCCCGTACTTGAAAGGGACAGTGTAGGAGCAAAAATCAGTAGATGACTCAGGAAGCACCAACAGCTGTGCTTAAACGTTCCCAAGCTTTCATTAGAGACTACTTTGCAGTAGGGAGGAGATCTGAGGGCAGATCCTGGATCGCCTCATGCTTGTAGCATTCGACAGGCACACACAGGTACGAGGTGAGCAGAGGAACACAAGGTAACTGTTTTCCTCCAGCCAAGATTGCCTAGCCTGCTGAAAAGGATGATTAATCCAGCTACAGCCCCCACCCCCACAATTGGGTAACCATCCGCGGTCCTCATTCCGCAAGGCAGCCCAAATTAATGAGGCCTGTATTTGTTCTTTTGAAAAATGTTGAGATTTTTAAAAGTAAACAGTAGAAACTTTAAAAAGCCGTGAGATTTGTTGAAACTGTCAAACTGCCTGGACTTGATCAAACTGGTTTATGCTGGGTTTCAAAGTAGCTCTCTTCTCCCCATTTTTTAAAACTGTAAACAACAATTTCTATTTATTTGTTCACAACCAGAACTTCTCTTCATGTTTTTCCCATATTATTTCATTTGATCCCACCAAGTCCACAGGTGGAACAGAGGTAAGTGTCGTTGTTAGTGCTTGTTTTTATAGACGATCACTGTTACTGATCAGGATTTCCCAAACTTAGCTGATACCGGCCATGTGGAGTTTGGAGTCCATCTCTTCAGACTGGATACAGTATTCATTCTGTGTGTTCTATTGAGTTTCAACTCAATTTACAACATAAGATCATGCACATACCCTCAGGTCTTGTTATTCTAATATTTTTAAAAGGAATAAATGAAAGAATGATTTGATTATCATCCACATCTGGGATTTATATTATACATGACCTAGCCAGGCAAGGTTAGTGTATTCAACTGGCAGGTTTACTTCATCTATGCAAAACAAAAAATTACCTAGACATCCCAGGAAAATATTTATGTCTACGTTTAAATACAAGATAAACCTAAGAGAAAATTATACATTTTTGTATATTTCACAAAAAAATGTAGGTGGATGGATGAATAGATACACAGAGATACAGATAAAAGAACTTGAGGAGACATAGATGAAAAGTTGCCCCTGTACAACCTATGTTGATATTCTACAGAAATTGTACAGAATAAGAGAGGGGCTGCGATGTGTATCTCTAATCCCAGCATTGAGGAGAGCAAGGCAGGAGAATAGAGAATTTGAGGCCAGCCAAAATTATATAACAAGACTCTATATAAACCTCCATACACACACACACACACACACACACACACACACACACACACACACACAAAACCCTATACAGAGAATGGATTCAATGGAACTTTGGTACAAAAGAGCTATTCTTTAAGGTTCCTCTTTGCCAAATCAAAACTGCTAAATGACAGCCAATCACTTGAAGTTCAAGGTTTTTCCTAAGATCAGGTCAAGATGCCAATCCTCCTAAAGGAATCATAAACTCTTGCCCGTGAGCCATGCGTGTAAATAATTAGACATTATTATTTAGCACGCAGTTAACGAGGCATTGAAGGATTCTTAAAACCAGAAATGCTCGGGATTGTCTTCTCTTTATTAATCATAAGCCTCAAGAGGGCAGAAACATTGCTTCCTACCTTTTCTGCCCTGCCTCATCACACTCAGCAGAACTGTGTATCCCCAGCAAAAGCTAAAAACCATACAACTCATATTGAAATAAATCTGATTTAGCTAATGAGTTCTAAGTACGTGTCTGCTTCCATCATGCAGTGTGTGGGGAAAACTCGCGTTCCCAAGATCCTGACATAACTTAGATTCTCACTCACTCTCACCTATGATTTTTCTCTTCCTCTTACCATAAGCCACCTTTTTATAAGGTGAAAGGTTTATTCCACCAAAAGAAAAGCCAGAGCATAAGGGCTATCTTTTAAAAAATAAAAGGGAAGGAGAGATAAATGATCTAACTGATCACAGACTTATCCTAAAGCTTTGGAGTTTGGGATGGTTTACACAGATTTTAGAGACTTCTACTTTACCCTGTTTATCTTTTCTTCAAGATTGTTTGAACCACATAGGGACCCTTTTCCCATGGGCAGAGAATTCAAAAATGGCATTATGTGCAAAGGACCATGGGAAGAGGCAGCTGAATGGGAATTAGCACACAGGAAAATAAAATCGTCAGAGTCATTTTTCAGTTCCCCACTTCGAAAACTTTAGTTTCTTCTCCTCTCCCTGGTTAAATGCTTCCTCTCATACTTGTAAGATCCTTGCTGAAACTGCCTTAATAAATCATTTCTCTTTGAAGCAAGGAGTTGATCCAGCCTTGTTTGGTACATCTGTTATAACACACCACAGCCTCCCATAATTACTCAGTTAATTCTACACATTTTGATTAGCTGCGTCTGTTCCAGGCGAGCACTAGGAATGTTGTAAGTGCCCTTCACTCCAAAAGAGTTCTTCAGAACAGTATGAAGTGAAAATCAAGTAATTATTAAGTCACGGAAGCCGAACACAACTCCACGACGGCAGAAGAGCTGGAAGACAGCTACCTCTCAACAGTCAGAGAAAATTTCAGAGCTACAATCCAGAAGAACTCCTCATGTTTGGTTCTCAGTAATGAGACACACAGCAGGAAGAGTTAGGAAAGCACAGAGCAGAAGACCTCTTTGAGATGTAGAAGGAACCTTCCCCTCAGACACTGCTGAGAAACCAGAGGAGAAGCCATCTCAGAAAAGGGAAGTGTGTGACAATGTGGCCAGACTAGCTTGTCTTCTTTAAAGGTCCTCTTTAGCTCTCATGAATATTCTGTGTGCCCAACAGCTTTTAGTAGAGAAGAGGCAATTAAATTCAAGCTTTTCACCATTGTATCTCTTGCACCAGAGCAAGCAGTAGGGCACAGGGCAATAGACTGAAATTAGATTGTAGCAGAACATGTGTACTGACCTTTTCTCAGAGAAGATCTATTTACTTTATAGTGTAGTTCAACTTGTAGGAACTGATGGACTCCCAGCTGGAGTAAAGGTTAAGAAATATGTGCATCTTAATTCATCTGGATTGCAACTCTGCTGGAGCTTTCTGTTTATATGTGTCAGTGTGTACTGGCCACTATAAAACTAAGAAGGCAATATTGTTTGGAAGTGAGTATTATGTGAACACTAGTACCATTTAGTGTGGGTTTATCTGGTGTGGGTTTCACCAGCAGAGGATTGCCATGGATCTTGTTAGAAATGCAAGTGTTGAAATCCTTTGCCAAACTGACTGAGTCAGACTCTGGTTTCAACAAGCCCTTCTGATGCATGGTACATATTGGGGAGGGGAATGTTTCAACCTCATAGATGATTTTAGTATTGAGCCAGAAGTGATGGTTACTGATATAGCTCATTGTTTTTTAAAATGTGAATGCATGGTGACATGCAAATGTTAACTGATTGATGGGTTGATGGGTCATTTGCCATGGTCTTGAAAGTGTGACTTTCAGTGGCACTGGAAATTTATTTTAAATAATGTTGAGCAAGGCATCATAGCACAGGCCTGCAATTCCAGTTACTCAGGAAGCTGAGGCAGGAGGATCACAAAATTGGGGCTAGTCTGGGGACCTTACTATGACCCCCATCTCCAAATAACATAAAATGGGGAAAGGATGCATGAAGTATGACTTTAGAAACACAACATGTGTTTAAATTTTTTAAAACAGCCACAGTAAAAGACACATTGCCATGGATCTCTAAAAAGATATTCTCCTCTTTGAAGACATTTATCATTCTGGCCACTTTCCAAAGTACTTACGCAAGTTCTCTTTTGTGAGGGTCTTCACCTGAGCCCTTTTGCCCTCCTCAATGTCCTGCATCAGTCTGTGCTAATTTTTATTTTAAATTTTGGCTTTGCAGAAGAGTCAGTAGATGCATAGAGACATATCCAGTGAATACAGTAGACAAAGACAAACCATAATGTTTTCATGAGTGTGCTTTTCCAGTACATGGCATACGTCAACAGTGGTCTCCCTATTTGAGATCATGCATAATAAAGACACTCATGAAAGAGGACTTGCAGACCTGATAGAGCAAGTGGCAAGAAGGACAGAGCAAGTGTGACCAAAATGTGTGTGTGGAGGGCGACAGTTTCAGAGAACATAATGCAATGTATCTCTTACTGTAATCAATGTTTTTAAAGTTAAACATTCACCATATTTTTAGATCACCCTCTGTATCTCTGTAGTTCAGTGTTTATCTAGCTCTTCAAGGCCCTGACTTCAATTCCCAATACTGCAAAACTAAACTAAAATAAAGTAAAAACAACAGTGAATCTCTTAGCAAGAAAGTTAATCACTTTTTACCTTTCTCTTTATTTAAGAATACTGTTGGTGCTAACATATTCTCCAACATCTCCGTAACACTTGCAAATCTCTTAAGAATTAAAGACAGCAAGATCTAGGCTCAGAATTTTTAGTGTCCCAGAGCATCATGACACACTATGATTAATATGGTTACATTGCATTCTGGTTATATTGATAGGTTGCTTTTTTTATTTATGTCAAATGATACTAGTTTTCATTACATGATAGTGATATAAATTCTTCTCTTAATTAACTTTTTCTCAGTGAACAGTGAAACAAATTAAAAAGAAATATTTAATAAATCATTCAAACAATAGAGTACAGATGGCTCTCGGGAACTCACTGTCAGGGCAGAAGGGAGGCTAATTTGCAGGGCAGGACTTGTTCAGTACATATTAAGCCTAATTTCCAACACTGGCTCAGCCTCTATCTTGCCTTGACCTTCAGAAAGATGACCTAAAGCCTGAAACATCTGCCACCACTGCAGAAAAATTCCATTATGGTTACTGCACAATTTACTAACAGAGAGTAGTGACTCATAGATTCTGGAACAATTTTTCATCACAACACTTGAGATCAAAAGAGTTCTGAACTATCTTGCTAATTAAAATGAGCAAAGTAGTCTATTTTTCAAAATTTAAGATTATTGAATTTGGGTTGGTTTTGAAAAGAAACTTTAACTTTAGAACTTCCAGAAAAGCAATGAGATTTTGCAAATAAAACATTTGCAAAAAAAAAGAGAAAAATATCACATCATTCATAATGATTTCTTTTGGACTCTTAAGATTTGGGTCAGTTGCTTTTCAATCTTTTTTCCCTGGGTAAGTGTAAGATAGATAATGATGTGAAGAGAGACAGCTAGATAGATAGACAATTCTGTTCCTTACTTTTAAACTTTGAATGATGTTAAGTGAAAGTGTAATTTTCTATCATATTTTAATTAAGACAATGTGCAAATAAAAAAGAATAAATGAATAAATAAATGTTTTTGTATTCATATTCTCAGTATCAAATGGCATCTCCTAGAGTGCTTTGACTGCAAATAACAAAAATTCAAGTTAAAGTATAAAATTTCTTTATAAAAAAGAAACAAAATATGAGGTCTTGTACATCATGACTTGGAAAACAGTGAAGTATTCTCTCTTTCTCTCTCTCTCTCTCTGCTCTCTCTCTCTCTCTCTCTCCCCCTCCCTCCCTCTCTCTCTTTCTCTCTACTTCCCTCTTGAGACCTTTCTCCCTCTCTGTCTCTCCTGCTCCATTGCTTTTGGATATTTTCATCAATTTATCATCAGTATTTTCAGGGTTTTTTGTTTTTTTAAATTCAAATATTTATTGGTACATTGTGAATACACATCATCATTGCATTCAACATTGAGAGTTTGTACCACAATATGACATAACTTGATTCTCATTTTCCCATTCCCCCACCCACCCTGCAACCACCATCCCCTATATGCATAAGCTTTGTTTCCTTTTTTTATTACTATCACATTCTTTTCCCCCTCATTTTTTACCCCTACAACCGCTTTCCTTTTAAATATTTTCTATTTCACAATATCAACTATATATACTAGAATTCATTCACATCTTCATTTTCTCATATCAGAGAAAAGATATATTTACATATCTATGACCTATTTATTTCACTTATGAGGATGTCCTCAAGGTACACCCATTTGAGTATGAATGACTCAATCTTATCATTTTTACTGGCAGAATAATACTTTATTCTATAAAATAACCACATCTTCTTTATCCAGTCTCCAATTGATGGACATTTTGGTTGTTTCCAAGATTTAGCAATCACAAACTGAGCTGCTGTAAACATAGGTGCACATATGTCTCTGTAATATGAATCTTTTAATTATTTTGTGTATATACCTGGCAGAGCAGTGGCTGAGTCAAATGGGACCCCCAATCCTAGCTTTTTGAGGAATCTCCACATTGATTTCCATGAAGGTTATACAAGTCTACACTCCTGGAGAGTATTTTGTTTTTTAAAATAAATTTCATCTTTAAGTACAAGTTTCTGTCAGAAGCCACATTTTCTGCACTCATCTCAAACAAAAGAGCAGAGCTTAATAGGAACTTTCTAATTTGTTGTATCAACCAATGAAACAGCTGTGCTAATTATGCATAGGCACTTGGGAGGGAGCTAAGGTGCTTTTAATATTTTCAAACATAACGATATGAATGCCTGTCATCCTTTTGCTATGGAATACTTATATGGAACTCCAAAGATCCCAAAATAGAGACCTTCATCCACAGCTGCTTCTATATCTGCTACAGAATCAAAGAAAATAGATTGAAGCTAAAATATTATTCAATAATAGAAATAAGGTTAGGTGCGTCATCATAAATGATAATTAAGTGAGTACCATGATGCTGTGCCCCTTATCATAGAGAATTAACTGTCTCCTCTGGCAGCACTATACCAAGTGAGCCATCCCTCCCACCCCAGGGGGAGAGAGAGAAGCAGAAAAAGTACGCTCTGTGTGAACAACTTACTCCCAAGAGAAAGAGTCAGAACTGAGCCAAATGATTCGTTATTTCCTTCATTTTAGTAAAATATTAATTCACCTCTTCACACAAAAAATGAAGAGGGGAAGATCTTAAGTAAAACACCGGAGCAGTTCCTTCTGTCCTAAACATTAAACATTAAACTGAAACATTAAAGATAATGAAAAATCATTCCCATGCCTCAACACACTCCTAGCCATTTACTCCAGTTATATCTTAGAAGCAGGTTACTAACATTTGGTAATGGTCTCCTCTTCTATTTTCTGTGATAGAAAAAAATTCCTCCACAATTTATAGAAATGGTCAGAGGAGACTGAATAATACTAATGCCCTTGTGAAGGAGACACAATATTCTTTTCTATGGAACTTTTTCTCATTATTTCAGTCCCTTTTTCCCTTTTCAAAGTTTTCTTTCTAAATCTTTCATTTTCATGTTCTTGGGACTATGCTGAAGTGGAATTTTCTGCTTCAAGAAGAGAGCTGATGAATCATGGAAAGTGTAATTGACAAAGAATTGGCATGTTCTTCGCTTTTCTTTTTTCTGCATCAACTGAGTAAGATTAGTGTCTTACATGGATTATTTTTTCAATAATAGGCAAGGCTATGTTGGCAACAAAAATAGAAAAACAGCAACATCATAAGTTTGCCTAACCATCCAGCAGAAGAGAATTTCCAACTTGAAAAACACTCTGGGTTCAGCAAACTAAGGACCTAAAGAACAATTACAACTGAAATCATTAAATATCCATGTTTTCTCCTGTAGAGAAATCAGATCCTCTAAGGTTCTTAGAAGGAAAAGCAGAAACATTAAGGGAAGACCTTACATAATAACCTTTCTGTAAAGCTTGGATGGCACAAATGATTTTTTTAAGACATTCAAGTCACATGTCATTAATCAGAAATGACAGTCTTTATTCACATATATTTGACTGAGCTGCATAATTTTAGACTCCAGTAGGTCTAGATAAATGACCCTAAGGATTGTGCTTTTTCAAATTGACAATGATTGATGATAGAATAAAAAAACAAATGCTAAATAGGGTCCCTGAAGTAAACATTGGAAATCAGTTGTACTACTTTGGGGGGAAGAAGGTTGAAGGTTTTCTTCTTCAAGACTTCTCTTCCTTAATGTCTTTATCTCTTTAATTCTCAGATGATGATCAATTGGACATTTCCAAATTCTTCACATAGGATTAAAATCTTGATAAGAAACTGACCCTCATTTAGGTGTGTTTGTTCAAATGGGCAGGAAATGAAGATAATAATAATTGATAAAAATTCATTCACTCAACACATAATTCCCAGGCCTATTATGTGCCAGACACTATTATAGGCAGTAGGGCTCCAGCTGAAATTAAGCTAGATAAAGGTTTTTCTTTGAGAGCTGACATTTCAGCACCGAGAGATAAGCAGTATCCAAGTAAGCAAACAAATAAATGAGATTATTTGAGAGACTTTTAGGTGGTATAAGGAAAATAATATAGAATGATTTGACAGAAAATGAAGAGGTGGGTAGTGATTTCATTTGGAAAGTCAAGGGAAGCCTGGCTAAGTAAATGACATTACAGCTGAAGAAGAGTTTTTCAAAGGGCTTGTCATTCAAAGGAAAGAGCAAATGCAAAGACCCTGCGGCGGGGCAAGCCTGGCACATGGAACACAGAGTAGAGAGGATGAAGAGGTCCTTTTTGTGAGAGAGAAGAGTGGAAGACAGTCAGGACACAGGATTCAGAGGTCAGATTATACAACACCTTCGGGTCGTTATGGAGAATTTGGGCTTTAGGCCACATGAGGTCTTAGCAAAACAGAAGGAAGCCTCAGTATCTTCAAAATAATACCTGCAGTCCATTGAAGCCTATAAGCAAGGGATCAAGCCTGATGTACTACACTTCCACTACTAAACAACCTCCATGCAAAGAAAGGATCATCATTATATCTTAAGACACAGAAACAAGTTCTCAGCAGCACTGAGAGCTGCCAAGAAATGAAACCAAGATTCAACACTCCATGTCGCTTACCCCATTCTAAAGGTAGAAGGTGCTCACACCCCCATACGGAATCCCAAGGTCTCTGTTTCTTTTATCTTCCCAATAGGTTGAAGCAACAACTACAAAAATATACCCTGTTTTTTTTTTTAACCACAGTGAAAATATCAACAGTCTCGTATGGGATGACCTTTAAGGCTTATGTCAAATGTTTATGTGTATTTTGCATCTTTTGTTCCTGCAGGCTCAGTAGCTTTGTAAAGCTCTTTAGTGTTGACTCTCTCTAGGTCTCCTAGATAACCTGAGTGGAAGCTTTTCATGGGCAAGATGATTAAACAGCTGTATTACTCATTTGTTTAAAGATTTATTGAGTGGACATTACAAAGTACTCTGGATATAGAACTGAGTCAAACAGTAAAAAGTAGCTCTCCTCACAAAGTTAACAGAGGAAATTATCTATGTGTCATAGTGAAATTCACACTGCTTTTCCATTAAAACTTTCCAGAGTGCTTACATGGTTATTTTTAATTATTTCATTAAAAAAAAAAGCCTAGTTGCTGAAAGAGAGAGAGAAAGAGAGAGCAATACAAAGAAAAAGAAAAGAAGGAAGGAAGGTCAAAATCTTTAATTTGTAATGGCTAAATAATCCTAATAAATAACAATACTGGTTAATTAATTTTCTAATATCAATTATAAATTAACATATTTGAGCACATATTATTGTCAAAAGTTCTACAGAAATGGACAATATAGAACCTTCATTCTCTATGAGTATATAAATCCAACAAAGATTGAGGAGAAAAAGCAAAAGCCGAGAAGCAGGAGATCAAGGATAAAGTCCACATGGGAGCTTCTAGGCCCGGATTCCAACCTGGAACACTAGCGCTGTTCCTCAGAGGAGCCACTTGTCAATCCCACCGGAAGGTCCATCAGATAGAAGGGGAAACTGCCTGAATCTCACAGGAAGATCACACACCAAGAAGAACACTCGCAATGGCTGCCGGGAAGGATGGAGAGAAGTGCTATTATTTCTTGTGAGCGTCCCTACCAGGGCTTTTCAGCTTTCTTTACTTTTAAATTATCTTCTTTTATCTCACGTTCTTGAAAAATATTTTCTTCGATACAGAAGCTACTCTTGATGTGGATCCTAGGTTGGCTTGTTCTCTTTCAGCATTTAAGAGATGTTTTTACACCCGCCTCATGGTTAACATCGCTGCTCAGAGATGCTCGTATCCACTCTTATCCTAGTTTTCTTATACAAAATATAGAACTTTTCTTGACTGCTTCTAAGATTTCTCTTTGCAACTAGTTTTCAGCAGTCTAATTTTTGGTGCCAGCTGCCATTTTCTTTGTGTTTATCCTGCTAAAGTTTGTAGGATTTGCTTAACCTATAGACCAGGTTTTTGTAAAATTAAAGTTTGTCCTAAAGAAACAGAAACAGAGTTGGAATTGTAGCTCAGTGGCAGAGCACACGCCTAGTATGTGCAGGTCCCCAGGTACAATTCTTGGCATCAAGAAGAAAAAAAAAATGGAAATAATTTAAAGTGCAAATAACTCCAAGTAAAGTCGGAGAAGGGAAAACTACATCCTCAGTGTTCTTCAGGGAACTATGGGACACAAAGAAAAACGAAGACATGCTATCTGTTTCAATCCCACTTGAAATCTTTAAGTGGCAGCTTATGAGCTCCAGTAAATCTGAGACAAGAGAGATTAAAGCTTGTCACTTTTCAAAGTAAGAATTGCATGCCTGTGAGGTCTACAAAGGAAGTTCAGCTCTTCTCCTTGGGCATTTCCCAGGAAAGTTTTCTTACTGTTTCCTCCAGTGGTTTCTGGCTGGCCCCTCTGGCTGGTGGCAGATCAGCCAATTTCTCCAATGACCCAGGGGTTATAGCCACACCGTGTGCCTTGTGGTGTCAACTTCTGTCCTGGGGGACCCACTCCTTAATTAATTTCTTCCTGTATACTTTCTGCTTCTCTTTATCCTTGTTATCTAGCTCCTAGATACATTACTTAACCATCATTTTATATCCAACCTTCCTAGTTAAAATTACGGTAGAGCCTCGGTCTGGCTGATCCCTTATACCATGTTATTCCCATATGCCCTGCATTCTGCCTGGAGTGCTCCAGTATTGCTGGTATAATTAAGGATTTGAGATGCACTAGTCGAATTTTATTAAGGAGTTTTCTTGGTTTCTTAAACCACAAGATCTTTCATACTTGAGCGCATGTTATACAATCCCTGGAAGTAGACCAATATTCCACGGATCAATTTGGGAAACGCTGCCTTAGAGACCTATTATTAATCTGTGTTCTCTAAGAAAATGGAAGTGCTTACATACTCTAAAGGTACTAATTTCAATTCAATATATTTTTAAATACCTGCAGTGTCAAGGACTCTGAATAGCAAGAAAGCTTACAACAAGCAGAAATACAAATATCCAAAAATGCTGTAGGGAGTTTGAGATGCCTCGGTAAAAGAAAGGAATGAGCATTACATGTTAACTAGAGAAGTATTAGAAAGATATTTAATCAGGAGCATATGAACTCATCCTTACAGGCTGAGCAAATTTTGATAGAAATCTATATGATTAAATAGATAGGGGGAAACAAAGGTGAAGGAGGATAAAAAGTGAGAATGTTACTAAGGATTTCGATGCTACAGGGATCAAAAATCAGCTCAGTATAATAGTTTAAGAAGGGGATTTATGACACCGGGGATTTAGTTCAGTGGTTCTGGTGCCCGCCTTACAAGCACAAGGTCCCAAGTTCAATCCTGGATAACTACACACCACAATCCCAGGCATGGTGGCTCACACCTGTAATCCCAGCCCTCGGGAGACAGAGGCAGGAGGATTGCTATGAGTTGGAGGTTTGCCTGGGCTACATAGTAAGCTCAAGGCTAGCCTGAAATACAAAAGTGAGACCTTGTCTAAAAAACAAAAAAAAACCAAAAAAAAAAAAAAAAAAAAAAGAAGGGGATTTATAAAAACTGTAGTCCCAGAGTGAAATTACTGGGAGGTTCTTAGGTCACTGGAGGCATGACCCTGAAGGAGGTTAAGGAACCAGCCTATTTGTCTCTAGCTCCACTTCCTGGTCCATAATATAAACCATTTTCTATGTCATTCACCCCTCACTGTTGCTTCCAGTGCCATCACAAGAGAGAAATCAACATGGCCCCAGAATCTTGGACTGAAGCATCTAGAAAATGAGCCAGGACAAACCTTTTCTCTTTAGAAACTTACTGCATCATGTGTTTTGTTATAGTGATGGAAAGCTAATATAACAAATGAGACAAAAAACAAAACAACTATAGAGCCTTCTTCATTTTGAATATAGGAAAGAATAAAATATGGGATGAATTGGAATTTCAGAACCTTAGGCCTGATCCTGCTACCAGTAAACCAAATATGAAACCTCATAAATGCCTCATAAATTACATTATTAAGAGCTGAGAAACAGAAAAATCCTCCTTAGCTATAAAATCCACAGCAACCTCAAATTGCTAACAAAACTGTGTGGAAATCTCTAAGCATGGATCTAAGGGCAGTTTTCCTACAGTAGAGAAGGCATAAGAAAGGTTTAAAAATTTCAGAATTCATCAGGATAAATCCCCCTTGCATTCTGTAAGCAATTTTAATATAAGTCATTTCCATGGAGAGGATGGCAGAGACTAAAAATAGGATAAGTAGCCATTGCTTCCTGACAGCTTCCTTACATAGTTGATGCTTGCTACTAAGGTATGATGAAAAACCAAGGACTCAAAAGACTCTATATCTGAATGTTTGTTTTCAATTCCTCATTACCTTGGAGGCTTAGTATTAGATTAACAAACTCAAGCCGCCACAATGCTGAGGCCCTGGTGGGGAACTGTTAACAAGATGTGGGCATGCTTAATAAAATGGCCAACTCTTACAGATTTATAGCCAACTAATTACCTGACAAATATCCAGGCTGTGTTCTCCCTGCTGGATTGATAGTAGGCTGTCAATATGAGCAGAGACAGAAAGACAGCTCAAGATGAGAAATACAAAGAATGTTACAGTGGACACTGTTACTCTGTATAATATTATCTCCAGCTGTCTTTAGTCATAGTCAGCCAGGGCTATAATGGTATTCTTAATAAAATCTAGGGTGATTTACAAATCCCACACCCATACCAAATGTTAGAATAGTTAAAGGAAAAGGAAAATCATGCTAGTTCTGCAAAAAAAAAAAAATCAATTCAAAAAAAATATATCCTATACTCTAAAACTCTAAAATATGCAGACACTTACTCTTCATATGAAGAGATTCCTTCTTACCTAAAACATTCATTCTGGAGACTTTTGCTTGTTACATGTTATTAATCTGGAAAGCACTGTGTTACAAATCATGTACTGTTCAAGACTGAAACTGCAGATTTCTGATTAAATAAAAGATGGCCCAAGTAGCAAAACCACTAGAATTTGACTTTTGGCAAGAACAACCATATGCATTTAGGAAACTCACCTTCCTGAAATAAGCAGAAGCTGCTCATCTGGGTCTAAGAATCTGAATAAACAAAGTGCTCACAGACTACTGCTCGAAGAAGTGACCCATGCAACTTTCCTGACTCCATTGCCTGTTGTTGCTCAAGTGAATTAGTTCACCTCCTTCTTCCATAATCATCAATGGGTTTGTCTGTCCTCCAATCTCAGCATATAATGCTCTTTGGCTGGTCTCTCAGAAATGTTATATTTTCAAAAGTCTTTTGTGGTAAGGAGTAGAAACTAACATTGGTAAATGTAAAGACCAAGAAAAAGAACAGAGTAGGCTCATTTATGAAATGAAGAGCTGAGTACTCAATGACTTAGGAAGCAAGGACCAAGGCTGCCTGAATATCTCACAGTGCTAATTCCTAGACCTTCTCTAACTAGTGCTATCCAAATAAGCTGACAGGAATTACCAGGAGTGCTTAGTAAAACACTTATTCCTGGGCCCAACCTAGACCTGCTAGATTAGCACTGGGGAAGATAAACCTGGATTCTGTGTACTTCACTAGAAAGAACATGAAGCACTGCAGACAGTAATAACACTAGCTCTACTCTATTGGCCATCAGGCTCTACTCCAACTGGAAAAGCCCAGAAAGGACTCATCTGACTGGCTAACCTGGGGACCAATGTCTATCTTAACTTCATTCCTATAGCCAAAAGGATTGAACTGGAGGACACCATCCAAATGTAACAGGGGCCAGCACCAAGGAAGGCCAAATTACCAAAGAACAAAGCATCTATGTCTAAGTAGTATCTACAGCGAATAAAAAAAATCAAAGCTATGTAGATTTTAGTGAGAACCCAGAGTTCTTTTTTGTAATTATATAACATGGATATCCAGAAAATTGAAGAAAGTGTTCCAGTAGTAAATCCAACCTGGATAAGGAGCCTGCATGAGTCAAGTGGAAAGGAGCCAAGAAATAGAACTTACATCTCTTCTGTTATGGAGGTCCACCCAGGACCATACCCTGAAATGTCCCCAAATTGCAATGCATCCAATATGAACCTATGAAAGGAATCATATCAGCATTCCTCAAAGGTTGGGGGAGTTCCAACACCCCACACTTGGCTGGCCTTTGGGAGCTACCTTCCTTGTCTTCTGTTCATCCCCCAGGAGACCCCATGACAACTGATTTTGCCAAATGATGGCAGCTTAACAGATAGTTGTCTTTGTGCACAGGTCTTAGTCACAGTGAAAATTCAATGGATGGTTTTGCTGCAGGCATATTTTCAAATGCCAGGAAAGCATCTGACAGTGTTGGATGTTTGGAGGGCGATTGTTAGGAAGATTAAGTGCTGTCCCTCATTCAATCATTTATTCAACAGCTACCCACGGAAGCTAAGCAGAGGAAGCAAGTGCAAAAAGGGGGTTCAGTGGATTGGACAGGCAAGGTTTTCCCTCCTTATTTCATGCATAAAACCCAAGACCTGTGAACAGCTCACAGGTCTTCTGGCCTCACTTCAAAAGATAAACTATTAGAGTTTATACTATAGCAATGTCCTCACCTAAAAGGCAGGCTGAGAGTAAAAGAGAACACATTCACAAAGCCATAAAACTAATTATTTTGGCTCACCAAAAGCAAATTTTCCTTTCTCCCAGATGCCTGTTGGATGCTTCGTAGTATCCGCCAACTCACCGAGAATTTCCTATGCAGAAAGTATTTCACATGCATTCTTAATGCCTCACAGCACCTATTCGTTCTTCTAGCAATAAGGGCCTAGGTCTCCCTCTAGAACCATATCTCCCTCTCCTTGCCTTATCTATTTAACAGACTCAAACCCATCCTCAGTTCTACAGATGAGCAGGTGACCTGAGCCTAATTAATCAGAGTCACATAATGACATTTCAATAGCCCACGGGTGTTGGCTTATGTATGAGCGCAAGAACCAATCAGAACCAACTAACACAGTGAGATTTCTGCTAGAATAGTGAAAGAAGAGAGTTTTTTTTTTTTTCCTTCTGAGAGTGCTAGCAGTAAGGACATTGTAAGTGGGGCTTTGGGGAGCTGTTGAACGGAACCTGAGATGAGCATGAACACAGCGGAAGTCAGAGCAAAGATAGGGAGAGAAAATGAGTCTTGACGACTTGTTTGTGCTCTTGGTACCAGCTGTGCTTGAAGCGAGTCCTGTTCCTGGACTTTTTAGTTATACAAGCAAATAAATTCCCTTAGTTTCCCTAAGTCAATTTGATTTGGGTTTTTATCTCTTGCAATTGAGAGTCCTAATTAAAATAGGAGAGAAGAGAATAATGCATTTTGTTCATTCTATTTCTTTAAAAACTATTGAGTACCTGCTGTAGGCTTCTAAAGAATTAAAAGACATTGTCTTTCTAAAGTCACTAAAAAAGGAAAAAGAAGAGACAGTGTTCCTACATGCACAAGGTATGGTATCACTTCTACATACGGCAATAAAAGGGGGTTTGCATATCAAATGATATTTGAAATTCACTTTTCATTGCTGAGGTGATATAAAGAGAAGGATTAGCATAGGAGGAGGTAGACCTAGGGTTTTCTTGGAGGTGAAATAACCAGGGTCAGTGTCAAGTTTGGCTTTTCTTCCCTCTAAGACAGACGGGCCTGCACCAAAGGATATAGCTTGAGACGGGAGTAAGGGTGTCAGTCAGTGCCATGATAGTCTCAGCCAAGGGGCAGTCTAACCAATTCAGCTCCTACTCCTCAGTTGCTTTATGGCAGGTTGGATCTGTGATCTATCCAGAGACCCCTGAGACTAGGTCAGATCCCCTCTCAACAATTACCATCTCCCTAAAAGAACTGTTAAGAATGCACTGTTCTTGAATTGCATGTCATACTATTGATCTCACATAAAAATAATCTAGGAATCAGTCAACCAGTATATTTTAGTTTCTCTTATAGACCCCCCTCATCAGTGAGGAGAATACAAATATTCATAAATGAGACATTGACCTTGTCTTCCATGAGCATTAAAATCACCAGAAATAAATTAGATAGCTATCAAGTGCTCATTTGTGCATTTATTGAGGTGTAATTGTTGGTTCAAGAAGAAGAGTCAGGATATAAGCTCCCCAAAGACAGAGTTTGCATTAATTAATTGTTACCCATTGAGTTTAACACAAGGCCTTACAGAAGGCAAACTCAATGTGTAGTTGTGGATTTAACAAGATTCACTAAGGGAAGTACCTGAAAGTAATACTAGGAAGATAGAATCCTGAAGGATTGGAAACGCTCTGCTTCTATACCTTTAAGATTCCACAAAAACACCAAAACTTTTCAAAAACTGTAGTTTGTCTAGTTTGGCTAGCATTCCCAAACCTTCTAGCCATTCACAAGGGATTGAAAGGCGAAATGCTCAGTCCTGACATATTGGACTGGAAGCATTTATTCTCACCTTCTAAGCCACTCCCTGCTTATTAAAAAAATGAAAAAATAGGTCAAAGACTGAAAAAGTAACAATGCAGTGTTAACTATTTTGGGTAACAGAAATCAAAGGTCTTAAGGGACAAGTAGTTTTTTCCTGGTCTAGAGTTTCCCTGAGTCATCTCTCTCTTTCTCCCCCACACACATTCTATATTCTCTCCAAGACCAGAAATTCATGCTTTTTGTAGTACATAAGCCTAGCATTCTTTCCCTCCCGGCCAGCAATGTTGAAGTGAGTGATAACGTGTGTTTAACCTACCCTTCTTTGGGCCCAACATTCTCTCTATTGAAACTTTCACCTCATTGCTTTGTAATTACTTCTATCGATAACTGGCTGGATCTCCATGTCCCTGCCCCTATTATCTTGTCAACTCAGCAGCCAGAATGATCTGTTTCAAATGTAAGTCAAATAGTGTTATTCTACTGCTCAAAATTTTCCAGTGATTCTGTTTCTTACTGGGAATAAAACTTCAAGTCCTGATAATGCCTTGAAGGAACCTCAAGCAATGGTTCTCATTTTAGCTGGAAATTAACCAAACCCAGAAAGGTTTAAAACAAAATCTGGCAGGGCATGTTACCACACACCCATAACAGCAGCACTTGGGAGGCTGAAGCAGGAAGATTGCCATGAATTCAAGGCCAGCCTGAGCTAGGCAGTGAGATATTGTCTCAAAAACAAAAACTTCCCCACCAAAAATTTAAAAAACAAAAGTCTACATTCCACCAGAGCCAATTACATCTGTTCCTGGAACTGCTATATTTTAAGGGATCCCAGGGTGATACTTTTTTTACATTACTTCTGTGCAGAATTTTGTATACACAAAAAGTAGATGCAGTGTACTGACCTTTTCTTACTCATAACTCAGCCTCCATATCACTCAACTGAGAGCCAGTCCTGTCTCTTTCACATCCTCATTCACTTCCTGTATCTTATACTATTATGGAGTGAATCCCAGACATCATCTCATTCTATCTATAAATATTTCAGAACACAGCTTAAAACACATAGGCACAATATCACTATCACAGGTGAGGGTAAGGAATAAGCAGCTGCTGTGACCCACTGTGATGGCTGAGAACCACCCCTCTATGTGGCCTTCATCCACACCTCCCAGGCCAATCTATCATGATCCCCCTTTCATTCTCCTGCAGCCACAGTGGCTGCCATGAACAACAGGAGCTTCTGCCTTGAATGATCCTGCACAGACAGACATGTGCTCTTCCCTCACCCTCTACTCTTTCAGAAATCTATTCTGCGAAGACTGAAGTCCATCCTAACTACAACTTCTCCCCTCCCTGTCTCCTCCCTTGCTTATATTCACAGCATTTTACTGAGCACCAAAATGATTATGGAATGAATGAAATTGCATCCTCCAACAAAATATAAGGCCATGAGAGAAAGTGCCACATAAATATTTGCTCAATGAAGGCATGAGTGGGTGACCTATTTGAGTAATGTTATGCCTACGTCTGAGCCAATGAGATGATGGGATAAAGGAAAGAAGTCAAATAAATAGGTGCTTTATTTCATACAGCTTATTAAAAACCCATGGCATTAGTAAACATACAAAGGTGAAAGTAATTAATAGGTAATACGTACATAGTGAGCTAGTAATGGAAGTTAAGGTGTTTGATAAAATCCTAAACACCGAGGTTGACATTGCAAAGACAACTGCCCTCTTATAGTGGCAGTCCCCTGGACTCTTGGTAGCACAGAATTAAGCCAGATCAGTAAAAAAAAAAAAAAAAAAAAAAAAAAGAGGGGCTATACCTTCATAAGAAAGCAGTTGCAACATATTGGTAAAATTTAGCAGTGTCTGAGGGCATATGTTATCCATAGATGAAAAGGAGATTAGAGTAAATGAGTCCATTCCCAGGTAGGCAAAAGCTCAAGGACTCTTGTTCATTAAGCATTCATATTCCCTCTCTCAGGAGAACACAATCCTGGAAGCTGGTATGTGTGTTCTTGATCTCATCGAATGACGAGCATTACTGGCCATCATCCATGTGTAGAAACAGCAACAGTTGAGCATCTCTGACAGGTGGAAGGAACACACTCTGGCATAAAGGTACCTAAGCTACACTTCACTACCCAGGAAGGACATCTGGAAGCATTCCCTGGGGAACCACATCAAAAATTGGTTTTTTCAACCCACACTTGGAGCATAAAGTATTGGCCTCGGTAACAAGGGAGCTTACTCTCCCTCTCCCAAGCTGCTTAAGCACACAATGTCCTGCCTGTTATTACCTGGCAAATAAATATTCAAGGGCATTGTCATTATGGCAACAGGAGATGGATTTGCATGAGTAATGATCTTGGAGTTGGCACTAGCTCCTCAGCATTAGGAATCATGAGATGTCTAGACAATAAATATGCTTCTCATTTCTCAGTGCCTATCTAGTGTACATTAGAAACTCCTTAACAATACTGTGATAAAGACTATCATCATCAAAGCTTGGTAGTTACTCTTAAAAGTCAAGGGCAAGAGATCAGCAGCAGATGCCATCCCTGTGGATGAGTCAGAGAGCTGCATGGATATCTGGGTGCATCACATGAGTGCTAGAATACAAGGGAATCACTGAAGTCATCTGTTCAGAAATTTGCTTCCATTGTTCTACTATTCCCGGAATGAAGAGCTCTAATGCTCATGGACATAGACCTATTTTATAAGCACAAATAAAAGGAAATGAAATTCCATTGAAAGCTCTAATGCGTTCTTTTGGTTGTTAGTAGCTTGGGGGCAATAGGGATATAATCTTGTCTTTTCTTCCTATCAGAAGACATGGAATGATTCTGAATCAAATGATCACATACTACAAATTCACCAGTTCCATCTAGAAGTAAGTATCAGGCTACTGTGCCAACTGGCTCAAATTGGCCCCCCAGAACTTTACTTTGCTTGCTTGAGAAGGCTTGAACACTGGGTCCTCTCCACAAAGCAGACCTGTTTTCCTATTCTCTGCTGACTGCTAAAATATTGTTATTTCCATCGATCCATTCATTTGGGCAGATTAATAAGATCGACTCCTGAAGTCTCACAGAGGACTAAAAATGGAGTTTGTTACTGAATAGAAGGACAATTGGTTTCCCTTAAGGGTGCAAGAGAAGCAACTCAACTTTAAATTTGCAACTTTGCCAAACCATGGGTAAGTTTGTAAACATCTCAAAATATATTACAATGTTTACATCATATGTCACTTATTATTAAGAACTACTGTGGAAGTATGAGCAGAGTTTACTTCTTAAAATATTTTTATATAATAGTTATGGCACTCAATTATACAATAGTAATTGTGAATAATTATACCAAACCCCAGTCTGTTTTATGACTACTTCTCACGCTGAGCTCGCATACTCTACATAAACACCATCTGTATCAAACATAAAACTCTTAGTTGTTGTAAGAACACAAGCTTGCAAAATGTAGCTCATAAATTCTAGGGCCAAGAAGTGTCATGGTTATCACCTGAGTCCCCACAGATCACATGAGTGATGATCTTAGGTCAAGCACTTTTTAACTTAAAGTGTAGTTACCTTTATAGTTTAAGTTTATTGCAGAAATCATGGCCCTGCATGCCCAGAATATTGTAATTTGTTTAGCATTGAGGGCATTTTTGTTTGAGGGTTCTGCCAATTTCCTGTACTTGAGATGGAGATTTAAGCATTTAAAGTTGGCCCACTGTGATGCATCCTGAATCTCCCTTTGTGAAGGTCTTTGCATCTTCCTTTGAAGGTCTATAAGTGCCAGGATATTTCCCAAGAAATCTCCCAATGAAGCTCTCCCCTAAAGCAGCTCTACACTTGGTAAAAGGTCTTAAAAATTAAACAGAATAGCAATTTTTAAGAGATGACTCTGGTCTCCGAACAAATTATGGAAAAAGAATTTCAGCCTCTCTTGACAACCAAGACTTGCCCTACTCAAGAGCATCTAACCTACAGGAAGAATAGAACAGAGCACATGTTTTTTCTTCAACAGACAAATTAGTTGTTTTCAAGCAGCAGATAAACTTCACACACAATCAACAAATAAACAGAACCTTCTTAGCAAAAGTAAGCCTACTCCAAGAAAGATAATTTGTGAAGTCACTCTGTTTTTGATAGGTTGCTTATGTCTAACAGTTAACTGAGCCCAGGCAACATACTTTTGGGCTTTTGATGATCTAGAAGCAAATACCATTTAGTATTTTAGCATATTTTCACCTTGAATTTTTTTTTTCTCATGGAGGTCCTGACCTACCTTGTAAATTAAGATTTCAGTAGTTTAAACTGTCAAAAAAAATCATTTTTGTTAGGGGAAGGGGAATTTCTGCCTCCAAAACATGTACGTGATGCTAATTGTATTTGCTGCATCGCAATGGATTCTGCGTTTTCCCACAGAATTGGCTCTAGCCTTGGAAAGAACCAAAGTCCGTAGTTATATTCATATTCATTGGTCAAAATGTTCTGAACATCATTAAAAATCCCAAGGTAGGTATGCCAGCATTTGGGCACAATTTATAAAAATGTCATTAGGGACAAAATGGGGCCAGTCTTTCCAGGTAACTGTCCAAACATTCAAAGATGGATGTCTTAATTTGGCAACCAAAAAGCACACAAGAGGTCAGGCTGCATGTAGGTAATTTCCTCAGATGCTGTTATTTGTCCCCTGGGATCCCACATACTCAATACCAATTAGAGAGGAGAGGATTAAGAATGAGCAGAGAGGGTGAGGGGTGGAACAGCAGGCCTGAGTAATTTGGACTAAGATCTTGTATCAAATTTGCAAATTACCAATTAAAGCAGCTTTAGGATGTGGCATCATTTTCGCTCATTCTGACAAACTGAAAATTAAGGCTCTCTCTGCACGTCAGAGGGATGGCAGCAGTGACATGTAACAAGGAATGTTATCAAAAGCATCTTCCTGGTAACAATATATCGTTGGATGCAAGGCAACCTGACTGGGAAGAAAAAGTAGGGCACATTCTGAAAATAAACCTAAGATCTGGATCTCAAAATATCTACTACTCTGTTGACTCTTGGTGAAGTCATCCAAGTACCTTGCAAATGAAACTTCCAAAATATTCTTGGTGAATATATCTCAAATTGTCATTCACCACTACTCACTCTCAGCAAATGGCCAGGAGTAAGGTGCCTTTAGTGCTCTGCTCATTTAAGATTAAGACAATAATACAAGCTTGTTGACAAGAGACAGATCTCCTCTGACAAGTGGCTGCCTGCAGTAGAATACACCCCATTTAGCAAAGGACATGTGGTCTCAGGAACAGAGTTGTAACTGAAGATGCACCATTGGAGACACGTCTGCATAAACCCTAGAGATGCATCCCTTGTACCATCTTTGTTTTCATGTGCTCCATATTGGATCAATTGAATGGATTTCTTAAATAGTGCAAAACACTGCACACCTCCCTGGTGCTCCCCTATCCCAATATTGTTTTGCAATTTACTTTAAAAAAAAAAAAACATTTAAAGTAGGCAATGTTTTCCCTTGGTACCGGTGTAGCACCTGCAGTCCTAACACTTGAACACAAGTCCAAGCTGTTTGCCTGAATACAAAATAATGACAGAAAGGGAGATGGTGGCAGGGAAAACAATCAAACTGGAAAGTATTCCCACCCAAAAAAAAGTGGCATGTGGCATTGTGCCCCACTGAGAACATGGGTTAGGTGGCTCTCATTCTAGTTTACTGCCTGCTTAGCCATGAGGAAAACATGGATTAATTACTGTTTGGTGTTGCAGTGGATTTCTATCAGCTACTTCCATGCATCACCATCGATATTTACAATCTTACGCACCGACAGATGGAGAGATGGGACCATATATCTAATCTATGTCAGACATATACAGATATTTGAAATGAAATAACCTAGAGTGAGACAATTTCCACTCCTGTTCTATGCTTCTTATACACAAAAAGGCATCAGGTCGTCATTGCCCTGTGCCTCACTTTCCTAATTTATTAACTCCTGTCCTATCTAGAGAGAGAAATGAATGAAGTAATCTACAGAAAATTTGCTTTGAAAAGTACAGCGTGCTATACAGATGCCGGGGAATAATGAGATGTTTTACAAAAGAGCATTATTCCTTCACTGAGAAGTGTACATCCACATTCACATTTTCTATCTGTGAAGGCTCCTCTTTGAAATTAAATTGAGACCATAACCAACACCCCCCAGTGCTGCCTGAGGTTTTACTCAGCAACAAAGCAAGGGCTTCTTTTCATCATTCATCACATTTGAGTTCAAGCACCGAGAGGTACTTTTTACTACTGGTGAAAATAGCTTTCTTTTCACAGCAGAAACACAGAAAATGATCTCTGTCTTCATGCTAATGGAAGGATAAGACTTATTCTACAGTGACCACTAAAAGAATGCCTTGATTTGGCTTTCTTGATGGTGCTCTTGGACCAAGAAGATGAGTGGTGGGTGAGAAAGCATGGAAAGTGGCCTTATTCATGCATATGGACAATCAAATACTGAGATGTATTTTCAAGTGAGGATTTTGTTCCATTTTTCTTTCAGCTTTCAGTGCCAACTGGATATCCCCTTCTCAAAACAATTAGATAAAAACTTTTATACATTCAATCAACCTGAATCACACACATTTAATGCCTGTTTTTGTTTTTGTTTTGTTTTGTTTGCATTTTGGGGGCTAGAATCCAGGACCTTATTTGCGCTAATTAAGCACTGTCCCACTGACCAACACTCCCAGTATGCCATTGGGAGTTAAGCACTAGTCCCTAGTTGACTGTTAACCAATCATACTCCAAATTTCCTCTGCAATATTTTGTCCTACTCACTCCTGCAAAAGCTCGATTTACTACTTCTGTTTTGAGCAACCTGTGCTTTCAACCTGACTGGCCTTTCCCCTACCCACCACACCCCCTTCCTGGAAATACCTTCTGAATCTGACATCTTGATCTTCCATCTGGGCCCACTATAATCTTGCCCAACTTTCAAGGCACCCATCAGAGTGAATGCCAATAACTTCATGCAGCTTTCTTTAATATCCCTACTCAATTATAATCTTTAAATGAATTTTTGCTTATCAGATTTAAAGCAAAGAGGAACATCCACAATTTATGCCTCTATTAGCACACAGATCATGCTGTGCAGTGGGTCTCTTCCCCACACCAACAAAAAATAAAAACTCGAATGAAGGGTGGTCATGTTATTTTATTCGTTGACCTTTTATTATAGAAATTCCATTATGGATGGAAAATTTCTAACATGTACAAAATAAACAGAAGTCTCTGTTTATTTTTGCATCTCCTTTGGGATCTATCACAGTGTTTTTCATGTTGCAGGAGTAAATTTAAGTAATTAAGGCCTTAGGCAAATGAAGCTGTCTGCATAGCTGATTCCCTGTCTCTTGGATGGTTAACCTTCGGCTCAATAACATATACCAGCACACAAAACTTATGTACCTATAGGATCATAACACACGTAAGGTAAACTTACTCCCTGGCTTCCAACTCACACAAAGTGTTTATCTTT
>PVIR01000554.1:35000-85822 GCA_004026965.1 Petromus typicus
GAGGCTGGTACCGTTCCGTGTTGAGAGAGTGGAGTGTTGAGAAGGAGGGAGGATGTCAGATTGGTCGACGCCAGAGTTTGCTGAACAGAACGAATGGTCTGGGCTTCTGCTGATTCAGCGGCAGCCTGTGTGTGGAGGGAGAAAATTTCAGTATGTTTTAACACACGAGTATTTAAAACATCTAAGTATTCTGAAAAATTAAGCATTGACAAAAACACGCCCATCGTTACTCACGCCACCTCCCCATTTCAATTCATACAGGCACGTGCCTGGTTGGTTCCTCCTAGAGGTAGAGTCAAATGCCCTCTTCATTCTAGTATGAGCTGGTCTGGCACCTTTGCTTTGGCCATGGGAATGGGATAAAAGTGACACTGTCCCCAAGTTCCAAGTTGAAGCCTCAAGAGACTGCACCTTTCTGCTCAGTGTCTTGGAGCCTATTACTACCGTGTGCTACATATGGATTCATGATCCAAAAGCCTCCCTCAAGTGCCAGCTCACTGCCAGGTCCACGAGAGTGAATCCAGCTACCACCCCAACAACCGGTAAGCTAACCCAAGACAGTAGATCGGAATGAGATCTGAAGGTATATGTAAATCACTAGGCTTTCTGGCTGGTCATTACCCAACAATCCTGTGGCAAAAGATAACTGATAAATATATTGAAGAGTAATGATCCTTCAGCATTTATGACTGTATCAACCTCATTACAAAGATATCATATACCATATTGAAAGACTATAGCATAAAAGACTGCTTGAGTTCAAATCCAGCTCTACTACCATTTTTTTTAAAGCAGTGCTAGGGATTGAAACCAGGGCCTCACGCATGCTAACCAAGTGCTTTAACACTGAGCCACACACCAACCCCAGCTCTACTACTTTGGATTTGGGGCAGTACATTGACTCATCTATTCCTCCGTTTACTTAACTATCACATGGAGTTGTATGGCATAGACCATGTGCAGTGTTTATGAGAATTAAATTAACTCATGTGTTAAGCATTTAGACCAGTGTCTGATCCTCTGGAAGCACTTAGTAAATGTTATTTTCATTAATTCACCACTACTGCCACATGAAAACTACTACTACTAGAAAACTTCCAAATTCCATGTTCACATAATTATTTATAATAGTGTTTCCTTGAATATAGGCAAAACATAACTGGATTCCTCAGAGAAACTGAACTGAAGTGCTGCACTTTACAACTTTATCAAGCTTTTAGGTTTACCAATTAGTTTTGAAGATCTGCAGAATTTATCAAAGGGATCATAGATAAAGGGAGAATGCATAACCCTCATGTGGCCGAATAACCTATTATACAACACAGGACAGATATCAGATTCCATGTGGAGAGAAACTGCTTGTTCTATTTTGTGCTAAAAACCCATAATTACTTCTCCCAAAATAAATTCTCTTACCGATGCAGCAGTGACTGGAATACTTTTTCTTAAAGACTATTTTTTCTTTCATTTTTTTTTCCCAAAAAGGAAGTAATGGGGAGGGGGGCATCTTAAAGGCATCAAATGGCCATCCATCATCATGAGTGACCTCAAGTATTTATTTCTAAACTTTTGTGACTGAAGTTCACAAAATCTTGCTATTGGAAAGGATTTGAGAAATAGAGAGAGAGTCACTTGAGTTAGGCAAATCCATCTCCAGTGGCTTCTATTTAAACGCACTATGTCACTGTAAACATCATCCTTCTGTGGACACCTCTCTCATTCCCAAGACTCACTGTGACTCTATACAGGATCCCACTCTAAAGTCTTAAGGTAAGAACAAGGTTGTAATTACCCAAAAATTTCCTTCAAAAGACCATTAAAAAAACCCATAAAGTAGGACATACACAGTTTTTCATGTATAAATATGAACACAATATTTCTATCCTCTAATATTTTTTTTTAAATCACTGTGCTAGTCTTGTGGAATAAACCACAAGGTAAATCTGTATCTGGACCCCAAGGCAATAGTATCCCTGTACTTTAAGGGCCACTTGCATGGTTAATGGAGATAGGCAGGTGATTGTAGAGATTCTCCTACCTCCAGATTTACTCCTTTAGGCCAGAAGACTAAACACCTATTAGTTATTTACTCTGAAGGCTGAAAGTGATAGTCCATTCACATTTGAATGGCATTTACACCCTGAGGCCTCAGTGGAAATGTGAAGCACCTCCACTGTTATTTCTCACATTGAGACTGAATCTTGCCACCTGTAGTATTCTCTCTAGGCTTACAGAGATCCGTGTAGCTCCCTTTACATCATGGCCCTTATATTGAGGACTAAAAACACACCCCCTCCATCCTTGATGCCCCGAGTCTTTTGATTTTCCTGATAGGATTTGATTTTCAGTTTTAACCAGCATGGAAGCAATACTCTGGAAAGCTTTGAAGTAATCACCATCTCTTAAACTGTAGGGTCCAGAGTAGAGTGACTCTTCACAGGTGGTCTGACCATCACCCTATACAGGTGGATGCTGCCTCCTGGGAGATCCCTACATTAGCAATTGTTTCATAATTCGTGTTCAGGTTGAAATTATTCTAAACTTATAACTCAAGGACTATTTTAGATTTCTCAATATCAATTTTAAAACAGTATTTATCCAGTTTAAAAAAAAAACTAATATTACCTTAAATTTATTCTTTTAAAATTCTGCCTTTCATGTCATTAAAGTCCATTTAGAAACATGTCTGAATCCTGATTCTAGATTCTTCAGTTTAGAACTTTCAAGTTATCTCTTGGGCTTGATGAGCCCAATTATGGTTATTAGTTCCTTTTGATACAGGAAGTTTGGGCTTAAATTCATATATGGTCATTTATTCATCCTCTAATCTAGATTCACCTACTCCTTCTTCTGGATAAACAAATGAACAAATGACCCAGGCAAGAAGTACACGCAAACTGTTTATTCACTGCACTCCATCTAATTAAGCACTTCTACCTTCATTCTTAACATCTGTAGCCCACATGATATTTGTTTGCCCCTGTGCAAATCTGCAAACAGAATCCGTACATCTCCAAAAGTGTGGGTCTTCTATAGTCTCAAAAAAGATTTTGCTATTAACCTGATAAATATTTTCTCTTTGTAATGAAGTAGGAAGTGTTCAGGCAAGACCTCTGTTTACCTAACTCGGAGCAGCTATCAGTGAAAGATCTTAACATAAGGAAGAAACAATTCAGGTGAAGATGAAAAGAGGGAAGAGAAGTCTTTTAAATGCTTTTGAAGTCCTATGCTGTACATAAGACAACAGTTGTGACAATAAAGTAGTATCTCACATCCCAGAAGAAATGTATTAGCAGCACAAACTTATTAGCTGAAGTGACACTACCCAAAGTCTAACTTCTAGAAAGGCAAAAGACAATGTTAATTAAATGTTAAAATCATAGAAGAACTTGGGGTTAGGGAGAAGCTCAGTGGTAAGAGTTTGCCTAGCAGATATGAGGCCCTGAGTTCAATCCCCAGCATTGGGAGTAAAGAAATAATAATAATGCAAAAGCTCACATGACTTTCGGATCAAGATAATAATCACCTAAAGTGGCATTTGCTTTGGGATATTAGTGCATTTTACAATACATCAGGTTCCATTGTATATTCCATCTATAATACATGCACTTTTTGTCTTAGTACTTGGAGCACAATCTTCTTTTAAATAATCATGAAGTTTATTTATTTATATGATGTGGAACAGTTTGGTCAAAAAGGTACCACGTTCTATAATTGTATTAATGTAACTCATGGAGAATCTGTGATACGCTGTCCAAAAAACCTGACAAATAGACCTCCCTGCTTTAAACAGAGGATGTGAACAGAGACTGCAGTCCCTGATGAAAATAAACTATGAAAGCCTCTCTAAAATGTATCTGGAGAGGTGTGTACACATGGATATCAGCGAGTGTCTTAGTAATGATCCAGGTGCAGCAGCGTAAAGGAACTGCTCTTGTTCATGTCATCTTTCGGGTCATCTCAAATGGAAAGAAGTGAGTTTGAGTTGTTCAAAATGCTTTTCTCATCAGCCCTGACGAAGCTGCACATCTGTGTTCAATGCTTAAGGGCTGCTTTCCACAGTGGACACAGATTTACCTTAGAAACGAGGCTGGCCCTGTAGGCAGCCAAGGCCTTCAGGTATTCTTTTTTGGCAGCTTCTGTTTTCCTCTTATAGACCTATGAACAGACCACAATAAGCACCACCGTTAGCCTATAAATTCTCAGCTAGAACATAACTGCTGTGCAAATTAGGTCCCATAAACACAACTCACCTCAAGAGTAGGCCTCTGTGGCTTTGATTTTTCAAACGTTACACACACACTCACACACACACACACACACACACACACACACACACACACACACACACACACATATGCAGGCACACACGCACACAGATATTATAACCAAACAAAACCCTGCCACTCACACTGGAGCACAATTTGCATCTTTTCTCTTCCAAATAAGAAACGATCTCATGTTGCTGCAGATTCTTGAGCTGAAGAGTTTCTGCTACGTCCTTGTTTATAAGGCAGCAAAGAAAAAGCTTGGCTATCAATGGCTTAAATTCTGGTAAAGATGTGTTTCTCCAGTGACACCTTCTTTCCCTCGCATATATTTCTAAGCTCTACCAAATGGGAGGATTAAAAATAAACAACAGTGAGTAGGGTGTGTGGAAATGAAGAAGAAACAGTGGGAGCTTTTGAACTGTAAGTTTCTTCTGGAGAAAAGAGTCAGAAAATAGTAAAGGATGGGAGATTACATTAATGGGACTGAGAAGTTGCATAACTAAATCTTAGTACACCAAACACAATTTGTGCTTATTTTTTAAAAATGATCCGATGGCTAAGCAATAGGCCAAAGTACAACTATCTTTCTCTCTGGAATGTAAAAGTTTGGTAGTGCCTTATACTTCCATTTTAGGGATAGAAAATCAGGTAAGAAGAAAACTGTGGCAAACAGACACAGGAAAATTCAATAGCTGCACTTTACCTGTGAAACAAGCTACCAGGATTGAGTTCATGACTGGTAAAGAAAAATCAAGGGTTCTGCACTCCTCATACCCGAAACAATTATTCTGTTTTATCAGTCATAGGGGTCTATTCTCCCATGGATATGTAAAAGTGAACTCCTATCAATGATAATTGGACTTTCGTGCAAAGAGCAAGGGGAGGACCAGCCCCCAAGAAACCCATTCTTCTCTCCACTTATGTGGAGGAGTTGTGAGGGGGAGACGAGAAGACTGGGCCTGAAGGAAGCATCTCCCACCAGCATGGCTAATCTCTGAATACCTCTCCCACTGCCCAGCTTTAAAATGAACTTGGAATAAAATTTCAAATGCCCAGGGACGATAATGAGACATGCAGAGGCAGCTTCAAAGTTTGGAAACCCACCAGGAGAGCACAAGGGTTCAGAAAGATGATCAAGGGAAAGGCAAGCAGGACAGACCTAATCCCTTTGTAGGGCCCTTTTTGAACAAAGGGGAAAAATTCCATATTATTTAAAATGAAAAAGATTACCATCAAAAGTTGATGCTTACAGGCTACTGCCTGGATTTCTTCCCAAGCCTCCCTGGAGTGGATTCTGAACACACACCCTTCGACTGACCGAGAAATTGAGGTAACCAGAGTTGTTTGGATTTATATGTGTGTGCATGTGTGTATGAATGTCATAGCTTAGAAATACTTTCATAGGAAGCAGTCACAGTCAAGAAACACATGCAGTCAAAAGATGAATACCCTTGTAACTTTTTAGGCACACACCCCGTAGCCTTTTGCCTTACCTGCTTTTGCTCCTCTCCAAGACTGTCCCACATAGAGGCTACGATTTTGGAGACCTCTCCAAAGGTCGCATTGGGGTTTTGACCTTTAATGGCAGCCTGTGTGTCTCTGAAAAACAGGGCATATGCTGATACAGGCTTCTGAGGCTCATTGGGATCTTTCTTTTTCTTTTTCTTTGGCGTCTTCGGCTTCTTGCCAGAATCTGGAGCCGCTCTTTTCTCTCCAATGGCCTGCAAAGCAGGAAGAAAATTCACTGCCTAGAATGTATTTGCCGGGAATGTAGCAAGACTTCCTCAGACCCCTAGTTGTTCTCTGAAGTTTTCCTTAAGCATCATCAACAGGTGAATCACCACCCAATGTGGGGGAGGGGCAAATTTGCTTCAAATTAACTGGACGGCAGAGATTAGCATTTAGAACATTGATTAATGAGACCCAGAAGTATATTCAATACATTCACAAGATATGCTCTAAATAGCAATTATGAGTAATGAAAAGCAGAACACTCAGTACCAGGCAATGCTATATATACACTATGCTGCACAGGCACACACAAAATATCTTACATTTTCAAAGGTTACACAAGCAAAAACTTAGAATGCTCAGCATATTGACCACATTCACATATTCTAAATGAGGCCCCTTGCCTTAGTTACATGCTATGGATATGACAGGTCTGAACTGATTTTTTAAGGCTGATTTTTTTTTTCTTTTTCTTTTTCTTTCTTTCTTTTCTTTTTTTTTTTGCCAGGATGTTATTTTGTTAATGAGACTCTGGAAACTCAAACAGAAATTAGTCATAATTGCTACACTTGCACATAAAGAAAAGGTCATCTTTATTTTCTAAAATAATAGCAACTTTCTAAAGGACAGGATAACAAGAAGGTAAAAATGTCAAAAATCACTTTAACTAGAAATAGAAAAGAAATGGGTTTTCTCCATCAAATTAAAAACTTGTAAATGAGAAAGAACTGATACTGAAATCAATCACACAGAGAAGACTAATCTTCTGGTTTATTACACTATTACATATGGAAAGTAATCCTGCTCACAAGAAAATGGCCACAGAGACCCTCACGTATTCACAGTGTGAACTCTGCAGTCAGATCCAGCCACGCCACAGAGAGCTATGGGTACACCTACCACCATCACCTAACTCTATTGGCCAGGAGAGACTTATCAGAGAAACAAAGGGAAATGGCTTCTCAATACTGTCCCCGCATCCCTAGACTACAATACAACGGTAATTTTGAAGTTGATTTCATCAAGAATCCTGAAGTATTTGACAAAATCTGTTTCAAAAGCCAGTCTCAGCCAAGATCAATGGAGACAGATTCAAATTACAAACTGAATGGCTTTTAATGGCTTTGAATCCTAATTCAAATATTCCTAGAGTCTTACTATATTCTAAATGAGGGTCATTTGGAACTTAATCTAATTACTAACATTCTCAGGGAGGAAATTGGTAAGGACTTTTCTCCAAGATCTCTAAAGTGTCAAGAGCGTGAAGAAACCACAGGCCTACTTCTGAAATGATGCTGTCTGGGTGATGACAACCTCACCCAGCTTCAGATGGTTTCAAGGAAAACCTCACCTCTTCTCCAAGATTCCATCTTCCATAACTCACACAATTAACTCAATAATTCTCAGGACCCCATAGTCTTTTTTTCTAGAATCTAAATTGTCTAAAGTTCTTAAAATTAGAAACTTGTAAATCTGAGCGAGTGAGGGAACTAGATGCTTTTTAGTTAGTTTTAACTGGAGCCAACTTTTATTTCAATAAAAATATTACTTAACAACAATTAAAAAATACACACATATTTTTTGGTTGAATCAAACAACTATATTCTTTTCCTGGCATAAAATCTGGTCCTGTTAGCACCAACAGTAAGCTCCCTGACTAATGGCAATTTCCAGTTGAGTTTTTTCCAAGTCAGAGAAGTTCAATTTCATTTTCTGTAAAACAATATTCAAATGTTGACAGCCTTTTATGCCGTGTGGAAAACTGTGACTTGCCTTAATCATCATCACTTTTTAAGAAGAAACCAAAAATGTCTCACTATTCAAATAATGACTCAAGATTAATTCTCTTAAAGGTTTGTGTATAAACAGGTTGGGAAAGCCAGAGATTTACCCCAAAGAGATGCAATTGATAATCATTTTAATCTTCTTTGCTCAGCTCAGTTGCTTTTAAAAGGTAACACAATGGATTTGTTTTCTTACAAAACCTAGACCCTCCCTTCAAATGGTGTAAGGCAGGAGTCAATAGAAAGTTCTCTTTGAACAAAGATTCTCTTTGTTCAGTTTGGTGCAGAGATACTTCTGACCACTGGACAGGGGAATAGAGTGAGAGGCCCTCAAATGAATGTGTAATGCCTACCTGTTTTTCTTGTCCTAAGTTTCTTCACTTTATCACAATGAAGTATTTGCAATATCAATATGATCAATGCTGCATTTACCACTGCACTGACCCTTGTGCCCAATGCAGTACTGATTTGATGCTACAAGATGAAACACTCCATCTTGGAATCTCATTGGTTTATACAACATTGTTCTAACTTCCTTCCTCTTTCTCTCTCTCTCTCAATCTTCTCTAGCTCTTTTTCTACTATTTTCTACTTAAAATGAATGCTGCTGAGAGTTCTGGCCCTGGCTTCTTCCTTACACTAAGAAATTCAGTAACTTCCATGATTTCACACCTATGTGCCAAAAACTCCCTAAGCTACAGTTCTAGGGCCAGTGAACTGAGCTCTAGCCTCAAATGTAAGTACCACAGATTCAACTGTGACACACCAATATCATCAGCCCCCACAGGGCAAAGGGGCTGGGGCACAATCATGTCTTTTTAGGTTGATTCTCTCATTTACTGATATTCACACTGGCTTTCAAACCAAAGCCCAGTTCATTTCAGAATTCAGTAGATGGCACAGCTGAATGATGCTACCTCTTAAATGTCTCATTATTCTGCTACCTCCTACCCCTCCCTTCCTATGATGAAAGAAAACATAACAAAAGGTTCTTCTAATTGATTTCCTGTTCTCTGATGGCTCCTTCCACAATGCATCCTATAAATAGCCAAAGTTATCTTTCTAAAGCATCAATCTACTTATGCCATTCCTCTGTGCAAATAATTAATCAGGCCTCAACTATCAACAGAAGAAAGGCCACCACATTTAAGCTGGTCCTTTCTTCTATGGTTTTCCTTCCCCCAGTACCCTTCATAATACCCATAAATTGTCATGTACTTTCCACCACTCCTCTCTGACCCCTCTACCAGAATGCTGGCCTCTCTCTTCTGCCTCACAAACTTTTATGCATCCTCTTAGGCCTAATTCAAACACAGCCTTCTCAATAAAGTCTTCTTCATTCTTATAAGCAGAATCAATCATAATCTCTGCAACAGATACACCCCCTACACCACTAATCTCATCTGGAGCTAGTTTTAGACATTGCTATTCATACCTAATGGAGTCCCTTGAGCAGTAATTCTCTTATAACCCTTTGTACCACTAGACCAAGCAGAATGCCAAAAAGAGTAGATATACAACAAAGAGTCAATTTAAAAAAAGTAATGGGCAATATAAATATCATATATTACAAACATGTACTAATAAAACATATATATGCTAATAAAACTTATATATATATATGTTATATATATAAAACATATATATACTAATAAAACTTATTATATTAAAAATATAATGGGTAGTTGTGTACCATTCCAAAATTTTTTTCATTAAAATTATTCATTTTGGGGTAATCATAAAAGCCATGATTTATAATCTATGTAAATTTTTCAAACATTTTTCCCCTAGAAAACAGATATAAAGTGATAAAAATTTGCTAAATGATAAACACCACCAAAGGCACATAACTGTCAAATGTGGCTGCAAGTGAGCCAACACGTTGATAAAACTGGCTCCTGTAGACACTCACTTACAACTACAATTATCCTAGGTCTAGAAATTCTGGAAAGCTCTGGAATCTCTGGAACTTTTAAGGAAACAAGCACAGATCTTCCTCTTTGTAGATTAGGAAAATTAAAGTCATAAGAATTACATGATTTGGTCAGTTTCTTCCAGCGCATAGAAACCAAATTTTTCAACTTCCAGTTTGATACTTTTTTCCACTGATAATAAAAGAATGGAAAAAAATTAAACCATCATATATTTGAGGGTCACTTCAAATCCACAAAGAAAATTAAGGTAGCACCATGAATGAAACCAATAGCCCTAAGAAGAGATGATCCCAATTCTCTCCAAAGACAGCTCTAACTTACTCTGTTAGCCTCATCAGCATCCTCTTCATTGATGGAGCTTGAAGGGGAGGGAGTAGCTGATTTGCTCGCTGGCGGGGAAGGAGATGTGTGCGGCATACTGGCTCCACCCAGATTCAACCCCAGCTGGGCGCTGAGCTGAGACTGGTTGATGGTGGTGAGCTGGGCTGGCGCCATAATCCCAGAGCGAGCAGCATCAGTCATGTGGACGATGGATCTCATGATCAAGGATGGGTCCTGGCGGTACTGGGAGACTTGTGTGTGGCTCTGATCCTAAAAAGGCAACAGCAAGGGGGAAATGGATTTCAGTTTTTCCCAAGTATCAGCAAACTTGATATTTCAAGGTCAGTGGCTTCTCAGTAGGTTTGACCTGTTGCGATGTTGATGAGTCTGACCTATTACAGGAAGATGTACCTGAATTTACTGAACTAAAGGACACATGGCAGAAAGCTTAAAGGTCAGAAGCACAAAATCCAGTATCTATCCCAGGTTGTTTTATTGCATAACTATTCCTTGGGAATTACAAACCAAAAAAAACCCTTAAAACTCTTGCTACTCATTGTGGAAATGAGTGGCAGGGAAAGGTCTGAAGCAGAGATCCACCCTTTCTGGCTCAACCACCGGTTAGCATCCTTTACTCATGCAGCACAGGCTCCACTGTCCTCTGTCAGCTCTGGGAGAGGAGTTAGTCCCCTATTATATTCTTCCAGGAATGCACATGACAGGTAGAGGATGAGCCAGGGAAGCTCAGAACTCTGGTTTCACAGGGTAACATCTGTTTGCTTATGGACGTCCTTTCTGTAGCACCCTTCATGGCTAACCAAAGTCATTCCAATTCTGAATCACTCTGTCAACCACATCTGGAAGTTATTCAGTGTCTTTGGAATGAATACCTTTACCTTCACTTAAACCTACTTTGTTTGCTTTTTATTCAACCTGCCAATGATTCAATGTACAAATGCCTTTTCAAAAATACGTAAGAACAAGAAGGGAGAGATCCTGAGGATTAATTTTCTCTGTAAACTATTTCAGTGACTTTGGAAGAAGCTTTCTCTGGTTGAAGGGTAACCATACAAAAATATTTAGAGTTATTTATACTTCTTTTTATCTCTTTCTTTCCTTTTTTTAATTTTAAAGAATCAAAAACTGAAGACATGTTTTTTGAATGACTTATTTTAAGACTTATCATTTAGAATGAAAATGTAACTTTACTGGAACCAAACTCTCTGGACTTCCAGTGACCCAGAGTCTAATTTTATACATAAGCCTATGAATTCTTCTCTATCCCTCACTTGAGTCTTTCTAAGAAGGCTTATTTTTGCTCTTTAAGGAAGCAGAATGAATTGTAAATAGCTAAATTGCAGCATTTGGTTTCTTAATATTAAATATACAAATGTCACTAAGTAAGAGGCTATCTCATAGGAAACTAATTGAAGCAATTATGGTCTCCTCATATTACAAAAATGTTATGAAATTTTTAAAAATTATAAATTAGATTGGTTTCCCAGTCTTGGGTCTACAAACGTTTTGGAGCAGGGCATTTTTGTCATGTGTCATCTCCTGTGCACTGCAGGCACTTTGGGAGCACCCCAGCCTCTGTCTACACCTGACGATGACAGTACCCTTTACCGGTACCACCATGGCTGTCAAGAGGCTGTAGACATTGGCCTGTAAGGGTCAAAAATCACTCCCAGGGGAGAACCTCTGAACTCAAGTGATATCCAAGATGTAGCCAAAGGTACAAACTAACTGTGAGGTACAGCTCCTCTACATTAAAAGAAAGGGTATCTACACTATGAGCAATGGTCACATCATAAGGGGCAGGACTGTAGGATGAAGAGGGGAAATTTTTCATTTTTTCTATATATGCAGTACATGCTTTTGTGACCAGCAGCATCTAAAATATAAAACACATAATAACTAAGACACTGGAGTCAGGAAAGACTGAACAGAATATTTAATATTAATTATATGTTACCAATTTTTTCAATAATTTTAGAATTATTAATGAAGAATCTTGGAAAAGAACTCTTTCTTTTCCATGTTTAATCCTTTTTCCTAGGATATTGCACAGTATTGGAAGAAACCCTTTCAGGCTGTGTCGCAGAAGCGTTAACATAGTACCAGTTTGCCCTCATTTTTCAAATCAGCATTGTACCCTAAAACACACCCATCTCATTTCTCCTAGATGATCTGAGCTGTATGTATGTCCACTCCTTCATGCTGTTCAGACCACTGTTCACCTAAGTCATCTCTACTCTCCAGGGATGGGCAATACAGATAACTACTTTAAGTTATCTTCATTTTACCCTTCACATGCATCTTCTAGGATGCTTTTTAAATCTTTAGGTTTATTTAAATCTGGATTTTTAGTGTCAACAAGCAAATTACAGAGTACACTGATAGCTACAAACCACAATAAACTAATACATTCAGCCTTCTCAACAGAAGGGTCACTTTGCTCTTTTATTCCAAGGCCTATGAAAATCAGCACACCTCAGGCTGTTTCTCGTGGCTTCACCAAGGCTTCCCAAATCCACCTGTCATTGTACCTTCATTATGGACCTGGCCACCTGAGAGTGCCTGCTGATGGACAGCCATGGGCCACTGTCCTAAAAAAGAACCTTTGCTGGGTGTTTACTCTGCCAGGATTCAGGTTAATTTTTTTTTTTTTTTTTGAGACAGGGTCTCACTTTGTAGTTCAGGCTAGTCCTGAACTCACTATGTAGCCCAGACAGGCCTTGAACTCTCGGCAATTCTCCTGCCTTGACCTCCTCAGTGTTGGGATTGCAGGCATGAGCTACCACATGCAGCATTGTAGTATGTGATTACAGGGGATTGAACTCAGGACTTTGCACTTGCCAGGCAGGTACCAAAACCACTGAGTTAAATCCCTGGCCCATCCTTGTTAAATTTAATATGAATTTTCTCATTAAATCTCCTAAAACCCTCTCTGAGTTAGATACTAGAACTATACCAATTCTCAAAGAGTCCCAAGCCCACTGTGGCTTACTCATCAGTAGAGCTGTGCTCTAGAGCAGTCAGGGTGCCTCTGAGACAAAAGAAGCCAACAGAGCAAGGAGAATGGCCCACACCTTGCACCACCATGAGCCCCCTCTCAGGACATCTCTTGCTTCTTGTTTGTTTTATAATTAGACCCTCATTCCTTCCCACTACAAAAAGAACAGGTTCTTCTGTAGGTGGGGACAATGTGGAAACCACACCTGAAGTCAGTTTAACAGCAGGTGGCCCAAGGCCCTGCCAAAACTTACATCCCAAACCTGCCAGCTCATCCTTATCTTCCACAGCACGAGCCACCAAGAATTGCAGAATGTGTTCAAATAACTGCCGTGCCTCATCAACACTTCAAAATGTGCTGGCATTTGCTGTGGCCAACAGTTATCTGATAATAACATCCTATGAGGAAGGATTATGATATAAGAAGATTAATGGCCGAAGTGTCTCTTTAGAAATTCAAGCTCCTTTAGGGTCACCAATTATTAACAACTGCTCAGGGGAACTTAATCTCCAACAGCTCCAATCATTTTCCATTTTAAAAAAAACCCTAACTTTTAAAAGATGTTTCCTTTGATCTTCATATTTCTACTTAACAAGCAGAAGATGTCAGCTCAGTTTAAATGTGTTCACTGAGCATCTATTATGTCTACTATTGAGTGTCTATACAGGGAAGGCCAAGATACCAGTGCTCTTATCTTTGAAAATAAGAAAATTATCATGTGATGCTTTAGAACATTAAACAAAACTTAGGTCAACAAACTTATTACTATACAATGCAGGCCCTAATAATTTATATAAGTTCCTTCAGCATAATTCACAATTTTTAACAATAATAAAGACAAAATAAGCAAATGCCTAACCACGAAGATAACTTCCAAAACTTTCATATGTTTTGATAAATTATCACCTCTCATTTTCTAAAATTAGATCTTGAAACATTTATCAGTTACTACTCAAAGAAAAAATACCTAGTAGCTTGTAGAAATAGCCATTATCACATCCAACAATCAGGTTTGGAAACTGGAAAATTTTCACCTTTTTTTCCTGTGGTGCTAGGGATTGAACCACAGAACTCTTACATTTTAGGTGAGGGCTTTACCAGTGAGCCAGCTCTTGGGTTTTATGTGCACGGTTCACTTGTATCATTTGCTAAATTGTCCAGCTTTTCAGAACGATTCCTCTCTCTTCTTTATTGTCTCATGCTATCATTTCTCACTGAGATTAGCCAAGAATTGTTCAACATCGGCACAATTGGCATTTTCATCTTGAAAATGCTATTGGGGGAGGAGCATTCTGTGCCTCCTAGAATATTTATCTGCACCTTTGTCCTCTACACTCTACCCTGCCGGTAGCCTCTTCTCATTCACCAGACTGTGACAACAAAAATGTCGCCAGGCACTGACAAATGTCAGAATATCTCTTGTTGATAATTAATATGTTAGACAAATATTACAGAAATCACGTACTTGGTGGTGGTGAGTGTCCAAAGGCTATGTTCTGTCCATAAAAACAGAGAGTGTGCATGTAAATGAGATTTAAAAAGTATTGTCAAGGAATTAGACTATACAAAAGAAAAAAAAAAACTATGGAGGAAGAGGGGGTGCATTTGATTTAGGCAAGCAGTCTTGTCTGAGAAGGTGACATCTAGATGTGCTGGTGCCATGGGGGAGGAAAACTGACCATTGACCAGGGAGTAGCACATGCAGACTCTTGAGAGAGCAAGAGCATGGCATGCTGGAGAGGTGAAAGGAGCCGGGAGAGCCGGATAAGGACCGAGCAAGAGAAAGAATGAAATGTGACAAGACTGGGAAGATCATACAAGATGGAGAAATGTCAGATGCTGTTCCAAAGAGCGACCCCAAGCCAAGGATAAAGGGGGTGGAAGTCATTAAGCCAGGAAAGAGAGCAGAGCCTCCTAAGCACAGGTGCACAGGCACCACGCCCTAACTGCCTCAAGGAAGTTCATCATAGCTAAGGAAATGAGAGGTCCATGACAGTATACCAGGCAAAGCAAAGCTGGCCATCACAGGTCTTATAGCCCATTTTAGGAAATCTGAATCAGATTTGCAGTGTAAGAAGATGCCATGAATGTATAGTGTCTGTGTGGTATCTATGGCATCTATGGGATGGCTGTTTAATTCCAATAAATATGAACTGACCATTTCTCATGGACAATGCTTAAAATCAGTAGTGGACATGTTTATTTTAAATACAAATGTATGTGGCATAACACCCCAATCTAGGTTTTGAAGAGAACCCAAAGATTAATTTTGGAGGTCACAGTAGGTCACTCCCAATGGCCTTGGGGAGCAGCTCAGCCTGCGTCTCTTTCCACCTGATGAAAGGGGCTCTTTGTCTCTTTCTTTCAAACAGGAAGCCACTGAGTGGCTATTGCTGTAGCGGTCTCTCATTTTCTTAAATGGCCTACACGTCAGTATTATTACTGAACATTAATCATTTGCTTGAACTAGTAAAATCTGGATAATTTTATATAAAAAGTAAACTTTGAAACACCTATATAAAAGGAAAACTAGAATCCCCCATGAAGCACAAGATAAGCAGCAGTAGAAGAAAGTTTAACCACTATAGCTGCTATACATACTAGGGTTTGCACAAAACTTTGAATGGAAGTGCTGCTTTGTCTCATTTAAGAAGAGCAAATGAGAGGTGTAAAAAATGGATCATCTCCAAATTGAAACTTTCTCTTTGACTTAATTAAGACACAAAGAAAATGGAAAGATGACGAAATTCCTTCCTGTGCAAATCCCTCCGTAAATCCCACAAACATCCTTCTTTGGAGGCTGGGCATGGTGGGGCATGTCTGTAATCTCAGCACAGGGAGGCTGAGGCAGGAGGCTCTAGGAGAGCCTGAGGCCAATTGGACAACAGAGTCAGGTCAGCCTAAACTACAGAGTGAGGTGCTGTCAAAAAAAAACAAAACAAACAAACAAAAAACAAAACAAACGAACGAACAAAAAAAACCCACCTGTCTTTGGGAGCAGAAAGGATGCAGTTCATTCTTATCATCAAAACTAATAAGGTCCCACTTTAACTCTTTTAAACTCATTCATTCATTTTTCTCAGTCTTCACGCTGAGAGGCACGTTATACCTCCTGGAGTACAGGGGAGTCGTCTTTTGCAAATGTGACACTTTCAAAGTGACATTTTACCTTAAATATTACACACTATTAGTTTGTTTTTACCTACATTTAATCATTCCAGTGACACTTCCTTCTACCTGGGTTGATTTCATCATAGAAGACTTTTTCAATCTAATATGCAAATGTGCTTAATGTACTTTCCACGTACACTTACAAATAAATACTCTCTGCAACAACCCAATATCAGGTTTTCCTAATAAAGGATAGCATCCAATTAAGAAGCAAATAATCCAAATATGATAGAGAGCGTGACTAAATATATTTTCATTGTGCCGGTTATTAGTCAATATTTCTTGAGAAATGGAGTAATTAAGCCATTAGCTGTAATAAAAATTACTTTGTATTAATAAATAACACAGTAATTACAAATATGAAATTCAGGCCAGTAATTTTATGCTCAATTATTTAGCTATGTCCTATAGGAATGTTAAAATTTTATTTCCAAATGAATGACTATCATTTAAATGGTTATGTTTAGCTACTCTACTTCTAACCTCACTATATCCTAACCATACACAGTTCAGCTTCAGGCACATTATGGAGAAAATCAGCTCTCCATACCACCAACTTCATGGGCATCAAAAGATCTTCAGTACAATAGATGACTTTTACTTAACGGCAACTCTCAAAGAGTTATGAGCAAACATACCTACATATGGAAGACTTCTGAATAGTCTTGCCTAAAGTTAACTTTCTTAACAAATTAAAAATCTCAAAACAAATGGAGTTTTACTCATGTATCTCATCATTCCTTCACTTTCCTAAAGACTCGACTTCATGCTTATTTACTATCCTTAATTTACGAGTTTGAGGAATTCTACTTTTACAACCATTGACACCTTGACCTCCCTTTCCTCCATTTTAATTTGGCCATGACAGTACACTCTTAATAACCAATAGTCTGTCATCATCATGCCATTCGTTCACAGATTAAGCAAATGAAATACATATTGAAGGCCCAGTGTGTGCAACCCTGTCATTGCTGCAGACAAAGATGACAGCAAGCAGGTAGAGAGACCAGGACACTGTTCTAAGACTTCTGTTCTGGTGGGAAGAGAAAGGTGGAAGACAAAAAAGAGAGAAAGGCATATCAAATGATCACAAGTGCAAAGACTAAGAGGAGCCAGGCTAGCTGATCTAAAGAATAACCTTCACTCTTCTAAAAACACACTTGAGCTATCACAGACTTCTTTGGGTATCTGAATGATGTCAAATGGCGTCTCTACCATCACCGGATTACTATGAAGTTCTGGCAACAGTCAGATGATACAACGCTAAAAAAAAGATTTGGGGAACTAAACTACAGCACAATTACTCATTAGGGCACAAGAGCTAATGGAGTTTGGCAGAGTTCTGAAACACACTCCTACTTTAACAGATGACCCTGAATTTAACCTGAAAGTAACACCCATAGGATCAAGATCAGTGTATTTACAGGCCAACCACAAATACAGAATTTTTATTTTAAACTCTGTATTGCACAAAGCTCTCTACAAAGGAAGGTAGCAGTAAAAGTGTCTGTAGTCTAGCCTTTGAGCATGCAACTAAAATTAGCTTCTAAGTACCTTTGCAGCAGTATTCACATGCTAAGATTTGTTTTATGTAGAGTATATATCATGATAAGCCAGAAAACAATTACATCAAAATATAATCAGTTTCTGGGCTGGGGAGTTAGCTCAGTGGTTCTGGCCCCTGTCTTGCAAGCGCAAGGACGGGGTTCAATCCCCGGTGTAACTACATACAATTCTGGGAGTGGAGACTCACAACCAGCAGCAATCAGTACCACATACCACAGTGCCGGGCTTGGTGGCTCATGCCTGTAATCCCAGCACTCGGGAGGCAGAGGCAGGAGGATTGCTGTGATGTGAGTTTGAGGCTGAGCTCAGGGCCAGCCTGAACTACAAAAGCGAGACCCTGTCTCAAAAAAAATAAATAAATAAAAATTTGAAAAATCAGTTTCTAATTATAAAGAAAAACAGCCATTAGCAGGTGCTCAGTAAACCCTTGGTAAGGGTGAACATAGCTTCATTTATATAACTTGGACTTTGTACAGGTTAGGTCCTTTTTCACTTAATGTGAGCTACTGGCTTATGGAAGTTGTACCTTTTCTATTGTTAACTTACAATAAAAATGTTTTCTGACATTAACTTGATCAAAAATAAAAAATGATTAAAGTAATGGTTCACTTTGCCTGAGAAAATGTTAGTCCTTCACAATGGTTAAGAGGGAATTGGCCTGTAGAACTTAGTGGTACGGCCTTTATTGATAATGGCAACGCACATGTTCATAATAATAATAAGGGCTTGTTTTAATAGAATGTTCCACGCATTAAACACATTAATGACCCATGAAATAACTGTTTTATCTGTAACACATTAAGCAACATGGCTAAAAACAATGTATGAATTGAAAGTCTGCCATTTCTCTTCATGTAAGATTTTTTTAAATAAAAAAATGGCATGAAAGTCATTTTGCAAAGACAAAATTAATTCAGCTTCAAAATCAGAGCCCTGCCAAACAAATTGATGAAAAATAAAAGCTTATAAAATAAGCCCAGTAATTTTAGATGCATTATTTTAATAAATTCACATTTTTCTGACCAAATATGTATGTTTGCATTATGACTTATGAGTGTCATAAATATTTTAAGAGGTTATAGGTTTTTTTTCGCATGAGTATCTTCTATAGTACTTTTTTGTCTTGCTTTAACAGGTACAGACACTTCCATACTTGGAGTTCCTTTACTTCCACTTCTAATACTATGTCTGGTATTCTACAGTGCCACTGTAGCATTTTTCTATAAATATGTGCTATTACAATTAATTCCAAAGCAACATCAAAAAGAAAAATGATGGTCCCCTAAACATGAAATATAATGTGTGGAGAAAAAGTCTGTGAATTATCAGTGTGTTTTATAAATTCTCTTTTGGGGGCATACAAAATATCAGACTAGAAACAATTATTTGACTGTCTGTTTCTTCGATATCAAAGAGAATTTTGAAATTCATCAAAGCTAACCTTCTGTTATGTACAACAGGCTAAGCTGAAAAGAATGTTAACAAGTTCAATTTTCATTCAATCAGCACTACTGCTCTCTGAAATGTTTCATTGCAGGAAAGAAATAAAAATAATCTATATGGTAATTATGAGGATGAATCCCCCAGTAACTTTCAGCTACATAAAAGGTCAGTTCTATTCAAGATATTTTATCAGTCCCTTGCACATACTCCTGTCCTGTCATTTTAAATCTGAACAGCATTTTATTTTCCCATTTACAGCTACCTGCAGAATTAAGTACTTAAGCCAAATAAGAAAAAAAAAAAAAAAGAAATGTTGAATGCTGGCAAAGGCTATAATAGCATAAAGATAAATCGTTCATCTGCTCTCTCTCAACCCTCTAGGGCTGCAGATTTTTCTTCTCCTGGTGCACTGTGGGTATTCAAAACTTGTTCAACATGATTTCATTTCATTTCAGGCACTGCCTGAGAAAACTAAATTACAGAATCAATCATACAGAAGGTCAGAGTGAGACTTCATTACAAGTATTGCATGCTTGCATGAATATCTTTCATTTATGACTGACCCAATATGTCACAATAGCTGTCTAGTAAAAATAATCCACTTTCTGAAATTGATGTACTACTGATGTCAATGCTACTCAGCAGGCTAGGCAGATTATACCGAGGTGTTAAAAAAACCTTTGGAGCACACATTGTAGATTTTTAGAATTGCAATCTTTTGTAGATTAAAATAATTTCCAGATGATCATCAAAACTGACAATAATGCTTAGAGGTAACAAATTGTTACACAAAATCTACTGTTGATTTTGACCTGCCAACCACATCCTGGTTTAAAACAGAGTCTGTATCCACAACAAGCAAATCAAGGTTGTTCTTAGAAGCCACAAAGCATCGACATTCAATTTTTCAGCAATTCACTTTTGAATACTGGGGCATTATTTGCATATTTTGAAATGTGAATGCGAGTCATTGGACTCTTTTTAATCCCCCCTTTTTGTCTCTGCTTTCTATTTTTAAACATAATGGCATAAATTTAAGGAAGATAAACATGTTGTGCTTGTTGCCAACAATAATGCAGCTAATCAGTAATGTGACAAACTGTCACTCTTTTCAAGGAAAACCGCCGAAGCTCTGAAGAAAAGCTGGTTCAGTCTAACTTAAACAAGTGGGCTTTCTTTTTATATGATATAGCCTTAATTTACCACGGCCATCCTTAACAGACAGCCATATTCATTTGGATAATAAAACTTCTTACTCACATAAGGTATGAAGCACTAGGAAGCTAAATGCATGATGTATAAAGTACTATTTATTGTTTTTGTGGTGACCTTCCTAAGGGAAATCTCCACAGAGGCTTCCATACAGTATTATGATGTAGCCAGCCAACTCTACACCCGGAGGGAGATATAGAAGAACCTTGACATAACCTATTTTTAACCATGCCTCTGGCCATTCTGAATTCAAGTTTATAGGTGAACATGTCAGGTAGTCCATAGAACAAAGCCAACGACATATTGTATTCATCATAATTCTGTCCTGGTACATTCTATTTTTTTTTCCCAACATTTGTGATTTAAAATCCCATGACATTTCTTCAAGGTGAAATTCTACTAGAATTTTCAACAAGATTAGTTTGTTTCAAGCCAAAATAAATAGCATTCAGGTGCAGCAAAACTTCAAAAAGGCACCAATAAATGTGATGAGGTCCATGTAAATACCATGGCATCAGCCTGCACTTAGAGGAAGTACCCACACTTCTAAAAAATCAATGAAATAATCCAACCCCTTTAGTGATTAGCCATACATTACAAAAGAAGCATTAAAAATTGAGTCCTCTCTCCTAAAGCCAGGCTGTGTTCTTTGAGTGTATGTGAATATCATAATTATTTTATGATTCCATCTTTAGTTCTTTCCAATATAGTAAATTCAATTGACCATGAAATGAAATTTCATAGTCAAAATGCCTCCTTTACACTTTTTTATGGCAGCAATAACAGTTTTATAGCTTTAAGGCAAGGTAATTCATCAGATGTTTAATTTAAAGGCAGATTCTTATATTATTAATAAATATTTACCAATTTAATAAAGGACACATTTTAGCATACATTAAATGGTCTTTTAACTATTTGTGTAACTTAAATGAGCCTGGCCAGGCATCTCTGAATCATGGTAAACTGTGGCACATTCATATTTTTATTATTTTCCAGGCACAACATTATAAGCCTTACTATAGATAAGACAGAACCCTCCAATCCAGCGTCAAAGGGAAAAAAAAAAATAAGAAAATCCACAGGAAACAATGACTTGTGATGTTGAGTAACATTTATGAATACTTAATGACCCTTTCCCAATTGTTTACTGCATTCTTTTCTAACCAAAAAAAAAAAAAAAAAGTTAAAATAAAAACCTTGATGTTCAGTTCAAACACAAAAGATCACAGGCAAAGAAAATTATGTTGCAGCAATCCTATTTGGGAAAGTAATCTTGTATTTCAGAGAGCACGCTGAATCTTTGCACTGCTAATCCACTCCATATTTTGCAATCATATGTTGCTATCTGGAGAATTAACAATGAAACCAAAAAACATCACTGGCCTGGTCCTAATGTGCAGGAAATATGTAAACATGTGATAGGATTTGTTTTTTGTTATACCAAAACATCTGTTTCATTTTATCAGGGTTTATATACCAAGCCCTATACACTATTAGTCTTATTTTAAAATACCTGCTCAGTACCTCACCTATCATAGACACAAACACTTCATGTACAATGGTGGGGCGATAGAAGACAGTCCCCACAGAAGACTTTAAAATACTTGTGCAGGTTTGCTCTAGTGATTGCTCACCATAATTGCACACTAAGAAAAATAGAACTCAAATTATTGCATTAGTTATCTGGGCTCTCTAGAGTGCCTTATTTGATATTTATGACAACAAATAACACAAGTAGGTGTATTTCACACAATAACCCATCCTATGTTTTCTTCTTCTTGTTATAAGCCTTTTTTTTTTTTTTTTTTTTTTTTTTTTTTTTTTTTTTTTTTTTTTTTTTTTTTTTTTACTTTCTTGTATCACAGCTTAGATTTCACTGGAGTTGGGTAAATAAAATAAGTCATGTTATAGTTATGGTCAAGCAAGTCATATGATAATCCAAAAAGTTTAAAACACTTAGGCACCTCTGAAGATCCTTCACTTCCAAAATCTCATCTAGGTAAATGTTTCATTCAAACACACTTCTGTGGTAAAGCAGAGGCAAAAGAAGACTAGCTATCTCAAAATCAGTGAAACAAACTCCTTAAACATCATCTTATCACTTTCCTTTGTCTGACTGCCAATCAGCTTAGTAGGAAGTATTGATCCAATAATGATCCTCCATGGAAATGACAACAGCAGTAGCAATTTACATGTCCATCAGTAGACAGAACCAGGGTAAGACTCTCAAGATTTTTTCCATGATTAGTGCAAATGGCAAAATATTTCAAACAATAAATGTGATGCCTACCATATGCAACCCACTGCTATGAAGCACGCCATCTTGTTCCACAAGATTTCTTGAGATTGTAATAGAAGGAAGATCCAGACTTTGAGGGGGAAACTGAGGTGTGAATTCATTTCCCTGGGAAGGCAACGCATCACTGAGGGCTTGAAAGGGTAGCAGTACATCGGGCATGCCCAGGGCGGGGTCTGACTCTGGAGGAGGTGTGATTGGCGGTATTTCAAACTCCTCATCCCCAAGGCTCGGCGTATGGAATGTCTGCTAAAAGGAAACAAAATAGAGAGACGCTCACATTCCGTTCCTGTCTTTTATTTCTCCTTGGAGGGAAGAAAACATGAAAACACTATATATCTAGGCTAAATATTTATTTCTCAAATGAAAACATCTTAAGCACAGATTTCCATATATAAAGTTTTGCTGATCATTCTGATTAAAGATTTAAGTCTCATTATCATATGGTTTTAATGGAGTATCAGTATTAACAGTTTTTTAATGCGTACTTAATTAGCAACATCTGTCTTTGTTGTTAGTTGGAGCATCAGCGACATTAGATTTGGCTATATAACAAATTGCCACTTTATTGATATGTGAGTGAAACAGCTCGAACCGCTTGCACGATCCACACGCTTCATAAAATGCTGACGATACTGTGGTACACACACGTACAACACTACTCCATAAGTGAACATTACACATATTTACTTTCTGCCACAACCTTCAAAACAAGTCGTATTAAATTTGTGGTTTGGTTTTTTAATTTCCTTATTGGTTTATTCCCAAATGCAATGAATGTCTCTATGGAAATGGTTACTGTGTGTCAAGCAACGTTTTACACAAAGATTATCATAGTTCATATTAAAAGGTGCCAGTACTTTTATTTAAAATCTAAGGACGGTTATTTCTTTTATATGAACATTTTAATATAAATTTATTGGAACATTTTCTACCAGTCTTCAACTTTTAAAGACTACCTAGAGAGCAAAAGGCCATACTAGTATAAATATACTAACTACATGAATACTGTTCACTTGCTGAGACAGGTATTATATTCCAAAACCTAAGTGAATCTCAATGTATTTTTTCCATCACTGCCACGGAGATTTTTGTTGTGCTTAAAAGTAGGGCTTTTGGCATACATCAGGGCCTCCTTGCTCAACCTTATAAATCATGTTTCTTAGATCTCTTGTATTTGCAGAGCATGAAAAGGGGTGTTAAGTACAAGATATTTTTTTAGGTGACTAAAGTGGTTGAGGGTACACTCAGATTTTTTTTTATACTTAGCTTAGGTCTCAAAGTGATAGTTCATTTATTATTAATAGTATTTGAAAGAATGAAGTGGTGCAAGATAATTGGGGTCTGCAATTATCAGTAGAGAGAACTAATTAAGAGCTGAAAATTATCATTTTTCAAACTCTCAGTGATAATATTATATATAAACTGCTTGAAAGAAAAGCACAAATCTCAAAGGGGAAAAGCAATGATAAAACATTTCTTGCTTATAGAAATGGTTAAATATTATTCATATCTCACCAAAAATAGAGACCACAAGCCATGAGAAACTACTGTGGGACAACTGATCACTTTGCAGTTCTCAGTAGATTCAATAAATGCAAAATGTTGCATCGTAACGATACATCTGAAGGCAGGAGTAAAATATTAAATTATCTGACATATGGATTCTGACAATGACCCCAAGATGTCAAGTTTTCACCACAGCGCCCTGAGTTCTCAGCAACAAAGGGATGAATTGGCCAGAAATGTGATTGGCTAATGAACATAACCCTATGGCTGCGTTTGCTGTTATTTTGGCACTAATGTGGTCTAGTAACAGATGCAACTGTAATTTGTGACTCATTTGCTACCCCATTACTGCTTAATGAAATCTAACATATCACATTAACAATACGGATAAACACTCATTCTTGATATGTGGCATTTGGCTGTTTTCATTACCACTGTAATTAACACTTGAAATATTATTTCAATAAATATTTAAAGTACTTTCAAAATGGTCAGGGCAATCATGACACAGACAAAAAACATAAAGCTAATGTGTGAATTTCAAACTTAGAGTATCATTGTCCCTGTGGTGTTGTCTATAGGACAATATCTATATGAAGGGGATTGGTTTCAGGCACAATTTAGACTTTACAGTATGCAAACCTAAAGTCCCCCTGAATTAGTTTGCACTCATTCAAATGTTAAAATACCAAATAAATTTACATTTAACTCAATGACTGGGAAATTAGGCACACGCTATCATGCAGAACATTCACAATGACTTGGGCATTCTTTTCTCTTCGAGAGACGTACAGTGAAATCATTCCATAAGATTACCTCTTAAACATTAAGATAAAGCATATCTCCTACCAGGCAGTCAAAATTAAAGAGGTTTTACTTTTTATTTTAGTTCAGGAATAGAAAGATCATATAAGTAATATGTCTCTATGGTATAATTTTCTAAAAGATAAATTAAATTAGAATACAGGACATTAACATATTTTAACCCAATAAAACAATACAATAAAAATTCTCATCATGACCAAGAGATTGTTTAAATCTTACAATACCTTTCAAAAGAGGTTAACTTTGGAAATGATGCCAGATGACCACTATCAGATTAATCATTGAAAGTACATGTGATCCTTTTCTACAGATATTGACTTTTTCAGTGTTTACCTTGAACATGTTAAAGTAGTGTGTACATGGTTAAATACCATCTGTACTGAAATGTTCAAAACATTTGTTCCTTTTGATAAAAATGCAAATCTGGAGAACTGTTGTATCAACATATAACAGCCAATGTCTGACACGGTGAATTATCACAGCTGGAATTAAATTGTCTCTGAACAGCTGCTGGCAGTAGAGCTTTCATCAATGTTTGATTCAAATGTAGGGAAAAAAATCCCACAGAATGAAACATCATGTTGTCCTTACAGATGGGGTTTGTGTTCATTATCACAAACAACACAGCAGCCAGTGCCAAACAATATTCCCTTATCTAAGCTATCTTCTTGGTTAGAGAGACGATGCTCACTGTAAAAATGATTAATCTACAAATATCCTTAATTCTTGGTTCCTCATTTATTCTACTCATTTCTCGGTGTTAATTTCTTTCATATCACTTGCTTCCCTGTACCAAGATCATTTATAAAGCCATTACTGTGTTCATCCTCTGGGGTCAAGCCAGTTCACTTTTCTATATCTGAATATATTTGGAAGATGAAGACTTTTATTATATGAGCCACAAGAAGAAATGTTCCAGTTGGACCCATTTCACAATTCTGTTTGTTCATGTTTAAAGATCTTAAATTTCAAATGATCTACCATTTTTAGGAAACTTTTCTTGATCTAATCAAGATCAAGCTTTTTTTTGAAAGGTGCACCAGAGAAACCAGACAATTTTCCTCAGTCAATAATAGAAGACGCAGTAAAACAACAGCAATGAGGGAATGTTTGCAACAGGGATTAACTGAAGATAAACCCAGAGCCAATATGATGTTGCACTTAGATTCCATTACTTCATTTTCCCAGCTTCAGTAATGTCTCAGAGCATGCCCATTCATCTCCTTATTCTTCCAGTATTTTTTATTGAGCATCTACCACTGCCAGGCACTGCACTAGAGCTGAGGGTCTAACGACAAGAAACTTTAATACTTTTCTGACAAATCATTTTCCAAACTATCATGATTTAATGAAATTATCCCCAGATACATATAAAGTTAAAATATTTTCTATTAATTCACTTTTTAGCCTGGTGTCTAAAATAAGTATTTATCTTCTTAGGTATCAGTATAGTCAGGGTGTATGTGTTTAACACACTTTTTAATATATTTATGCTTTTTCATATATATTGCTTTCCCCAAGGGATTCATGTGAAGTTACAAATGTTGGTAACAGCCTATGAACAAGTAAGAAATTCTTGTCAGGTTATTTTCTTTTGCAATAGGCTTTTCTCATTTCTCCTCCAAAGTCATTACCTTGCACCACATCAAAGAGTGATAAATTTGGTACTTTGCTTTTCCCTTCAAGCCCATTAAATTATCTAAGTAACACACAAACATGAAGAGATCCCATCAGACACACACCTACCTCGCTGGCAGCAAAGAAAGCATGGTTTGCCTCAGCCATGTTCATGTAGTTATTATTATTTCCGAACTGAAAGAAAACAGATTGTTTTATATTAATGGGATAATAAAACATTCTGTTTTACAAATAAGAAGGGGACCAAGAGACAGAGGGAGAGGGGAAAGAGGCAAAAAGTATTAAGATGTGTTATGTTCACGTACACACAAGAAATGTAATCATTATGTACTGCAAACATGTACTAATAAAAATAGAAGAAAATTAAATCTGGTTGTTTACTTAATGCTTGGAAAGAATGCCAGTATTATGAGATTAAAGGGGATTTTGTTCAGGTCAAATTTAAAATATGAAAGCTTTCAAGACATGGCAATATATTGCCAGCTAGTTCACTAAGAAAATAAAATGTAGAGTTAAGCTAACTCAATAATCCTAGAAAACAGTACTGTTCCTCATCAGACTAATAGCAAAGGGGAGAACTAGCAACAAGGAGCTGGCTAGTCACTGATGTGTCTTGTTAATTGATCCGGCGTTTGTCAGAGGATAGAAGAAAAAGAATTTCCAAGAAAATCACCTTGACACATTTTAAAGCATGCTGGGACTTTTATACCTTACTTTTCAAGAACAGATGTCACAAGTGTGGGTAGGTTAAAAAGTGAATTAAAGGGAATAAAATTCAATTCCCAGGACTCAAATTCTATTTTCTAGTGAATGAGGTGTGGTATGAATATAAATAAATATGACCAAAGAATATTTTTGAAATCTCCAAACAGAGTTTAAAGAAGGCATATCTCTATCCATCAGAGCTGCTGAAAACAGTGATATTTAATCTCTCAATGTAACATGAAATGCAAAGAGGTTTAGAAAAATAAGCAGGATCCTATGAACACAGCAATTTTTATTTCATTCCCCAACACAATAGCCCATTCATATCACCACAAATAAGACTGTATCAGCATTTCAGGCTTAAGCTCTTTACTTCCAGGGACCTGTTATCAAAATGTAAAACTTGGATTTTGGCAGAATGTATTTTCAGGTCCAAATGGTATAAGTAGCACATTTTGTTGCTTTAAACATTCTGTTATCAGTCTGGCAATATGGAAAGGCTCTGTGGGCATAATTATCTACAGCTGTATTATTTTTACGATTTGTAAATCGGTAAAAGGATGTCCTTTTTATAAAGCACACTATTTTCTGCCTTTAATGCATCAAATAAAACATAGGTTTGGTCTCTCCATTCTCTAATACACATAAAGGTAGCAATTATTTAAATTAAATGTATAATTTTCCCCCAAGAGATGGGTGGGTGGGTGGGTGGCTGGAGATAAACAGGTCCGTAGGCAGATACATGGACAGATAGAATATATTGAATACAGACCCAGACCCACGGATATGGATGACGCACACACTTCTCCTCTCAATAAACTGACAAACACATTATTTCGGGGGTGGACACCCTCAGCTCAACTCAGATCCTGCAGGAAATGAGATTGACATGCTCCACTTTATCATGTCAGGGATCCAAGAACTAAGCAGGATTTATAGGAAAGACTTTAATGGTTCCGGAGTGCTGTTATGGTCTACAGTGGCAAAATCTCCCCATGTAAAACGACTCCTTACACACACACACACACACACACACACACACACACACACACACACACGCACGCAGCCATCAGGAAGTCCCTCCATGACTGCTCGGATTCAGTTAGGTAAATATCTTTATAAGGACTTCTCAGAGAGGAACGAACGTGTCAGCCCTTAAGGCACGAGACATCAAAACCACGTGCACAGGTGCACACACACACACACACACACACACACACACACACACACGTGCGCGCACACTTATATCTTCTCTCATTTGTCTGTAATGTTAAACATATGCAAAAAAACACACCCATAGATTTCTACCACACAGTTTTTGCTGAATTAATGATGCTAGAATTAAAACCTCAGGCCTAGAATCAAATGGGTTTCTTGGATATAAATGAGAATTTATGTAGGGAATGCACCAATCCTGGCCCTTCAAACTGCTTGACAGCCTGCATCACAACTTTAACATTATTTAAATGTAAGTTTTGTTAGGGAATTAGAAGTCCATTTAAGGAAAACAGCTCATTATCAGAGTATTTTTTTAAGATTAAACTCACTTATTATCTAATAGCACCTAAAACAACAAAGAAAAATAAAATGGCTATTAAACTAAGGGCCTAAACAATTCAAAAAACAAATTAAGCTTAGAGTGAAATAAGAACTGGGTTAGAAATCCTCTTCTGAACAGTTAGTATGCGAATGTAATTACTGAAGAAACTACAGCTAATCAGCTGTGAATTGTATCCATTAATTAGTATTTGCCCTGGAGAAATGAGAAAAATCAGTAACAACGCTGGCACCGCAGCGCGCTGATGAGCCGTGCGCTGCGTCTAGTCAAGCAGGTGGCTTCAGTGGTCCACGTAATTTGAAAAGCTCTCACCTGAAGTACTGAGCTGGAATTACAAAGCACTCTGCACATATCTCTTGTATCTGCATAAGGCCTTAATTAATGGCTTTTAATTTGGAAACACTTGGCAATCAGGTGGAAAGAGTTATAAATCATTTCAAATAGAAGTAATAGCTTCTATTCCGTTTGGGGTAATATACCTCCTGGACAAAGGGGGTTTTAAATAGTGACTTGTTGCAGGAAAAATGGTCTCTTGCCCGCACAGGTGGCTGCAACCCCTGCACGGGTGTTTGGTTAAAACACAGGGTCTCTGTGGTGATATCTGACTTTCACATATAGAACTAAAAGAAGACAGCAGAACAGAAAGTACAAGCATATCGGATATTCTATTTGGGACATGTTTACACTAAAAATGGTATTCTTTATCAGTGCTCTAAACAACTAGGTATTGTGTGTTATTTTCATTTGCTAACTCTGGCTTCTCAACTGTAGCAGTTAAACAAATCAATAATGTGAAAGGGAAGACACTTTTCATCTGATTACCCTACCTCAGAATGCTGGCTTCATTTTATTTCTTTTATTTTAAAATGTGACCTATGAATCTTGCTTTACTTGTTTGGTGTTAAGAACGGCTCAGATTCAGAGAGGAAAAAGTCCTCCGGGGCAGATCACTAATATAATGACCTCAGAACAATTAACTTTAAGTGAATTGTGTACAATTAAATTTACTTTATGTTCTAGGAGACAGTGACATCTGTAAACACATTATGTGACAAAAACCCTCCAGGTCTACAGGGAAGGGGCCTTAAGTGTGCTCACGAGTGTCACCCCCAGAACTAACAGTGCCTGCCCGATCAGAAGCACTGCAAGGTTTGTTCAAAAGAGAGAGCAAGGCTCGTCCCATTTGAACTCGAGGGCCTCCTAATCGGCCCCACTAACTGGGGCCATCTATCACTTCCCTTTTAAATGAAAACAATAATAATGGAAATCATGATGAATATTTAGCCCAGGGAAGCCCTCTAATATATTATTTCATTTAATTTACTAAAGTGGGACTAAATGTAATCTATTTTCCCAGTAACCAGTGAAATGAATAGACTTATTACCCCTTACTGGATGGATCAGCAGCCTGAGGCTGAACCCAGGGACAGACTGACCCATGACTGTCCCACGCCCCTCCAGCCTCCTGCTCTGTGTTCCTCACATGCCAGCACCAATTCAACTGGAAAACTTGATTGTCAACTACTTGCTCAAAACTAGAATTTCCCAGAGAGTATTTGAAAGGACCTACTATAATGTCCCTCCAGAGAAGAAGTCCACAGTCCAGCAAGGCTGAGAAGGGTGCCTTGATAGGTCATAATACCCCTAGGGGGTGAGAGGCTCTGAGAAGTCCTCCATTTCAGTCATTCAGCAAATATATCTTCCTTAAGGCTATAGCCAGCACTTAAGGCTATACTTAAGGCTCTGTGCTAGGCACTAAAGATCAAATTACACAAGTTCACAGTGTCTGTATTTGGATGGAGCTTAAATGGTAGACAATAAACAGACAAATTAAAAGAAAAAAGAAGACTGTAGTTGACTTCCTTTTGTTTCTTCCACCACAACCATGTACTCGGGGGAAACCTTATTTCCAGCCATTTATTGACAGTATTATTTTGTTCTCTCTGACACCTCCCTATAAAAGCTAATATTCTAATTGACTAAGAATTTCTAAATATATCTACTGTGTCTCACTCTAATTTGGCTGATTTCAAATTTTTCAAGATTCTCATCTGTCCTCTAGGGGTTTTCTATGTGTTTTTTTAAAATCTTTATTGGTACATTACATATATGCATTTCTATGTGTTTTTAAGAGAAATGAGATTGACATGCTCCACTTTATCATGTCAGGGATCCAAGAACTAAGCAGGATTTATAGGAAAGACTTTAATGGTTCCGGAGTGCTGTTATGGTCTACAGTGGCAAAATCTCCCAAACTCAAAATCTCCCATCTCAAACCCAAACACTCCAAATAAAATAATGGATGGTCAGCTGATGCAGCTCATTACTCTGAAGGACACATAAGAACATTAAAGAGCTGGACATGGTAGTGCATGCACGCAATCGCAGCATTTAGGGTGGAAAAACAGGAGGACCATCCCAGATTCAAGGCCAGGCCGGCTACACAATGAGTTCTTCTCAACTATATCATGAGACTCTGTCTCAAAAAATGAAAAGCAAACAAAAGCACTGAAGAAATGAGATCACTCCAGCCATTCTAATCCACATGTGTGTGGAGAAATGGTCAATGTAGGGAAGAGGCATTTACAAGGTGCACAGTGGTGATGGGTTCTTTTCTCCTCTGACAGGCTCTAATAGATGTGATCCCCAAAGGTACCATCCCCAAAGACATCATTATAAAGCAGAAGTAAATTACTGTGCGTGTCGAACTTCCGTCCTAATCATTTTATAAAAGAACATCTTCATTGTACTTGGAGGTAGATTTGCTTTTGCTGCTTGATGAGTAATTACAGCTTCAGCAAACACAATTTATGAAAGGCATCAATTAAAAAGGAGCCTCGTAGGATGGTTGAGAAATGTATTCGAGACTGGCATGTTCATGGCCTGTCTGACCGTGTGAAGTGCCAAAGTAAATTAATGCAGATTGTTAAGTCTTGCTCCACCAGCAAAAAGCTTGGAAGAAAGTAGAGCAGCAGAGACAAAAACCCATCTGTAATCACAGGACTTCAGCCTGGCAAGTCCACACAACATCGTCTCCATTGGAATTATTTTGACACCCATGTAAAGAGTTGTGTAGACTTCTAATAAAATAGCATTAATGACAGGGTCTCAAACAGCTAAATGGTGCAAGTTTTATCCTTAAAAAAAACAAAGGTGAGCCTTTGAATTCTCTTCTCTTTTGTCCCATTAGATTTGTTAGCAGACACCATCCAATTTGACACCTCACTACGGACATCTGTCAAGTTGCTTAAACAAATGAACTGTGCCATCACAGACTGAGTGTGCCAGGCATAGCCCCATAAGAAGAGGGAAGCCTGGCAGGTCCACCTCTCTCAGAGGCTTCATGGACCATCCCTCAGAACAGGACTGGTGGGGATCCCCAAGATTTAACCATTTCCAACAGTGGTAATCCCTTTCAGCTAGGCAGCCCAAAGGAGTGTAATAATGCTGACAATTTTCATGGACACGTCTGGAGCACCATGTTAGGAAACAAAGACTTCATGGATAAAGACCATCCACACCAAAGGCTAGGGGCTCAAGACAGTCTGGAAATGAAAAGCAACAAACTATAAGGTGTAACTATAGAAAAATGACATATATTACATACGTGTGCACAGACAAATCTCTCTGAAACACACATACATGCACCTCGATTTATAACAGTTTGATTAATGATGATTTGACTTTACACAGATATAGGTTAGGCTGTGCTGTGATATTTCATTAGTTAGGTATTTAGATTCATTTTCACTTGGGATACTGTCAACTTACAATACTTTCAATGGAAAATAAGTTTATCAGGACATAATCCCGTCCAATCTAAGTCAATGAACCTCTTCATATATTACATAAACATGGCTATGTGCTAATTATATAAATAATTGCCTCTGCATATGCAATGAATTACACACAGATGCATAATTACACACATGCACACAAGGCCAAACCACCCTCGATGACTGCCTACTGTGTAGCAGACTCAGTGTCCCACTGTCCATAGCCCTTCCACTTGTATGTCCACAAGCATCTCAAACACATGTCCTACATGGAACCCCACCCATCTCCTGCACCTGCTCCCACCTCCTCTAGAGAGGAGTCCTTCACTAAGATGAGTCAACTTTTTACTGAGCCACTCTTTCTCCTCATCAAACTGGCAGAAGTTTCCACTGGCTCCTCCTTCCAGTCATACCCAAAGGGAACCACTTGTCTCCAAACCACTGGATCTTCTGAGCCCAGGCCTTCCATTCCTACACAGACCACGGCTGCAGCTTCCCAGCAGGCTCTTCTGGTTCCATTCAGCTCCTCAATGGTCTCTTTTCAACCCAGAAGGGAAGAGGGCCTGTGACAATCTATGACTGTGTCACTCTTTTGCTCAGAAGTTTCCACTAACTCAGGGAAGATATACCCTTCCTTACAGTGGCCTCTTTCTTCTCTGAACTCTTCACCAGTGTTCATCCCCTACCCATGATAGTTTACCCTGCTAGTCTCGGTGCTGCTCCTTCAACACTCCCCCCAACAGCACACACACCACAGGACCTTTGCACAGGCTGCCTCTTCACTCTGGACTCTTGTTCTCTGAATGTCCTCACGGTTTCCTTTCCTTCCTCATGAGTTATTTCTCAAATGTCACCTGCTTCCTGTCCACCCTATCATATTTCTTTGCAGCCTCCTTGTTCCCCTCTTGCACTTGGAATGATTTTTTCAGGAAATAATAGAAGTTCAGTGAATGTCTGGTGAATAAAGGACCAAATGACTTCCTGGAAGTGAAGCAACAGTATTCAGAATTGGCCTCCAAGCCCATAAGGGCAGAAAATAAACTCTTGAAATTCAACTACCAATGAGAAAGTCAGGAGCCGCCACACTGTCACTCCCTAATCCATAAAAATGGGCAAAAGCTAGAAATGAGAAGATTTATACAGAGTTATCCAGCTAGAAAAATGCTTTATTTGTTAAAGTGTACAGTGCAGTTTGGGGAAGTAACTCTTAGGACTCTGTAGCACAGTGGGGAAACTATGGTTGACAACGATAAATTGTGTTTTGAGATATCCAGTGGAGTATTTTAAATGTTCCCAACACAAAGAAAATTACATGTCAGAGTTGACAAACATGCCAGTGACCGTGATTGGGTCATTACATACTATGTACCTGTACTGAAATGTTTCACTGAACCACATAGATATATGAACAATTACTATGCAGCCACTAAAAATCTTTTTAAAAAAATAAAGAAAGTGCACTGACCTTTCATAGAGGAGATGGACAGGCCTAACTGGCTAGAGTGGGGAGAGCAGGTAGAAAAGGATGCAATGGACAGCATGGAATCTGGCCTGCAGGTGAAACACCCGAGAGAAGGGAGAGCCTACAGCCTCATGTCTAGGGAGGCAAGGAGTTAAGGATCAAATTTGTCAGCCCATTGTTTTCTGATTTAAAATATTCTAACAAAATGCTACACAGTCTAAATCAGTGTTGAGGGCTTGAACAGATGGCAAGGGAATGGGAAAAATAAGAATCGAGATAGGTCATGGACAGGTACACGTTCTCAATGAGAAATGTGATCATAATGTATTATTAAATGTACCAATAAAGTCAAATTATTAAAATAAATAAATCAGTGTTTCTGCATGTGGTTTGCCAAGGACCAGAGAATAACCAGATGTCTGTTAAGAATGCAAATTACCTCTTCCCCACCCTGGATTTACTATATCAGAACCTCAAGGGAGTGGGATTCTTCTGTCTGTATTTTTAAAAGCATTTTGGCAACTTTATAGCACACTACTATTTGAGAACTACAGTACTCACTTGGTTCCTTTTTGACTAATGAGGTGGAAATTTCTTTTTAAAAATAAACTTTTCCAAACATCTAAGGGTGATCTCATAGAAATAATGCTGATACAACACAAGCAATTTTGTTTGGGGCTATAAAAGCTTTAGCTCAGGTATTCAACATCTCTCTCCTCACATTCCTGCCTTACAGAAAAATGTCACTATTTGTGAGGTGACCACTCACCCCCTCCCTTTCTTACCCTCATCACTGGGAGGAAAGCCAGGAACATCCCAAGTTGGATCAGGCAGCAAATGCCAGTTCCACTGTTGGACTTCTCGACAAGTTCTGTGGACCCACAAAAGTAACAACATCGCCTAAACATATGGCCTTGATTCAAACACAGGGCCCTTCAGATTTTCATGATCTGGACACATTTGAGTCTGTGAATCACATAGCCATCTGGATGAGTTAAAAGTGGCAAGAAAAAAATCCTCTCAAACTCGAGTACACTTGTTTAATTAAAAAAAAAAAAAAAAGCAAATATAAGTAGAGAAAAGGACACTAAGATTCCAGAATAGAACTTTTGTGGTGATGTTTTGTTTTGTTTTTTTCAGCAAAAATGGAGTAGTCTTTGTGACTGGCCAAGTGGTCACAGAACAAGAGTGGAAGGACTAGTTTTCCTTAAACATATATAAGGAAAGAAGAGAGGAAGGAAGGAAGGAAAGAAGGAAGGAAGAGAGGAAGTAGGGAAGGCAGGAAGGGAGGGAGGAAGAAGGCAGGACAGAAGGGAGAGAGGAAGTCAATAGTAACATAACTTATCCATAATTATATCTTATGTTCAGCACTTCCTCCCCAAAGCCTTACCAACGTTCAACTGAGTTCTTCCTTAATTGGACCTATTTGGACAATCTCTATTTCTCTGTAGATGTACAGAAGTAGAACATGTGTTGGTTGCTTTTAACAATGATTTGGCAGAGGTGATGAGACAAAGAAAATGTATCAATGTTAAGGACCAAGTGGGTGACAAGTCTAAAAGTACAAAAAAACTGAACAGGAATGGTCTCTCAAAGGAACAAGCTTTGAGCCCAGGGAGAAGCCAGGAGGAGAAAAGATAGCTCCAGGCAGAGAGTGCAGGGGCACAAGATCGCAGATGAAGGGTGTATCAGGGTCTGCTGAAACCATATGGCCACAGACACAGAAAAGGCAAAACCAGAAAGATGGCGGATAACTAGCCTTTCCCTGGGCCTTGAAGGCCAACCTTAATATTCTGAGATGGATTCAACAGGAAGATCTAGAAATAATTTTGTTAGTGGGACACAAACCCATGCCTGCACACATCTGTAGTCCGAGGTGTACAAGATTGATGGTGAGAAAGACCAGGAATAAAGACCAGTTAAGAACATCCAAAGGCTGGAATGAGGTTGTAACCTTTAGCTCTGGCAGAAGGAAGAGTAGGAGGAATGAAATATGGAGAGCACTTGACCATGAATCAGATTATCTGGCTTTGAATACCAGTTTCACCAGGCAAGTCATGGATTGCCTGGAAGTTACTTATTTGTTTCAAGGACAAGCTCAAAATCCCAGTTTGGCTATTTGGCAGCCATGTAATCATATTCAAGTTTTTTATCCACTGTGTGCTTCAGTTTCCTCACCTATGAAACAAGAATATAGTACCTGTCTCATTGGGGCTTTGAGAATTAAATGGACTCATGTATATAAAGTCACCTTTCCTAGTCTTACTAAGAGCCAAGGTGGAACTTCTATAAAGCCTTGCAGAAACCAAAAGAGACCAAGTATATCTGTTCTAGAAACTTTGATGGCTTGTGTGACATAGCAGAAAAATTTCACTATTTAAAAGTCCCCCCAAGACTTCCCACTGAAATTCAAAGCACAATACAAACACTCTCACAGGTGCCATGTCCCTAGTTAATCTGGCAGCTGGCTGCTCCTCGGACTCGCTCAGAGGGCTGCTTCTGCCCTAGGCTCCTCAGCCCTTGGCCGTTCCTCAGTCCCTCCTCCGGGCCTGGGCGCTGCTCACTCTCCAACCTGGACTATTGTCCCTGACATCCCTACTTTGCAGAAGTTTCCTCTCAGTGCACACTCCCTTACCATCCAGATGGCCAACTGGCATTCATACCACATCCTCGGTCTCTCTCCATCACCCCACCTTGTACGTCATGGGATGTACAAATCACTGACCACACAGCCCGGCTTCACTGTGGATACCCCTTCACTGCTGTGTCATCTTCCACTGGAGGGACAGCCCTTGAGGACAAGGGGTTCTCCTGGTCCAGTACTTTTTCCTCTGGCCTGAGGATAATGTCTGCAGCACAGGAGTTTCCCATGATAGATTTGCTGATTGCAGAAGAGAAAGAAGGAGGAAGGAGATCTGAGTACAAATCCCAGCTCTGTCACTGTAATGGGGTGTCATCAGGCAAGGCCTACCCTGTTCTCTCTAAACTTCCACTTCCTTGTTTCTAAAGAAGAAAGGATAGTACTTTGTGGAAATGGGCCACGTAAAGAGAAATGAGATAATACAAACCTTCAACAAAGGATGTCAAACAAAAGACGGTTGATAAAGGTCAGGTTGAGAGTGAGAGGTCTCGGTGGCAGAAATGCAATAATTAGGAAAAATAAATGGATCTTTTAATATTTCAAGTAATGTTTATTAGGAGGCCATGATATAAAGAAACAGTGCTCGATAGTGGATTTTAAAATGTGGGTAAAAAGATCTAATTTCTAGCCCCAGAAGAGCCATAATGGAAAAACCAGACAACTCCACATGCCAAATGCTACACTAGAAATATAAACAAAGTACTCTCCCTGAAAAGTCAGCAAAAGTTTCCAAATGCTGTAACAGGAGTCATTTGAGTGAGGCCTTGAAGAATGTGTAGGAGTTTACCTTGAGACAAAAGTACTCTAATATAGAAAACCAACTTGGGCAAGGACCTAATAACATAAAAGTAGGCCCAGGTTGAGGAATGACTGTGTATAAAGAATGAAGATCAGCCCTCTGAAGCAGAGGGCAAACCTCAGCCTAATTTCTAGAAGAAAAACATAAATATTCCACATACCCCCTACAGTACTCAGCAAACTAGTGAGCATCTCATACATAATGAATGTCATTTACAAAAGAAATATGCTTGCTGTGTTCTGTTTTGTTTTTTGTTTGCTTGTTTTGGTACTGGGGATCAAACTCAGGACCTTGTGCTTGTGAGGCATGCATGGTGCCATGGAGCTAAACCCCTTGCTGTGTTCTGGTTTCTGTGAGAATCACCGAAGTGATGGCTCAAAGTAAGTCCAGATGAAAAAGGAGGTTTTCTTCAATGGTGCTAGAAAGAACCAGAAAGATTCCTTCTCCATGGCTCTAAAGAGCTGATGTTCACATGGAAACTTCCACAACCACCAGTGCAATTCATGGATTTATAAAGTGCTGTGACCCATGATAAATGCCAGTATCACTGGGGGGAGTAAGGACTTAGGTCTCACCTGCCATGGTCACTTCAGGATGAACTAGTATCTAGCAACAAGGCCCCTGATGTGCAGACACACCCAGGTATCCACTTTAGGGATGAGAGAGAACAGTTCCCTTCAAACCCTTCCAAGGCAACATCTTCACTACCCCTGGACAGACTGGATTCCTCCAAAATCCAGGGTACCGTATGCTACACCTGCACAATTCCACACCATGTCAACCCATCCAACTCATGTCTGACTCCCCGCTAGACTCCCTAGACTCCCGAGGGCAGAGGGTGTGCCCGTACAGTCCATCCTCAGCTCATAAGGCAAAGAGGTTAGGGTCAGGCCATGAGGCCTCACAGTTGGTGGCTTCAGTGTTTTTAAAGTGTTAGGAAGCTGTTTCTTTTTCTTGTTATTAAGCCATTTATTTTCATGTTTCACAAGATGACTAGCCCACATCAAAGTCAAGTGAAACTGCTGCCATGATTTGCCAAAGGATGCCGGAGCCACCAAGGAAACTCAAAATGGAAGTCACGTGAGATGGAATCTATTATTTTCATCTTCTCTTGTACTTTGTGGCTCTCACTGCAATCAAAGGAGCGTTGAGTCTTTCTGATGAAAACAAATGAAATTCTCTATGACCTGACATATTTACACTGAATACCTTCCATTAATCTCCTGAGCATTACTTCTTGTACCATATGAAATTTCAAATATGAAAAAACAACAAAATAAATAAAATGTCCCTCAGTTTTTTAAATGAAAACCTTTTTCCTAATTATAAAATTTCTTTAGCTCAGTAACCAAATTCCATTAATAGTAAAAACATATGTTCTCTAATTTCAATCAATCCATCTCATTATGACTCAGTATGAATTCCATCAAAACATTAATGGCCTTCCAGATTGTCTTCCGCTCTTTGATCTCTAAAGTATAAGACTGGATGTTCTCAAACCATAATCAGGCTCAAGGGCCTAAAAGAAATACACTCACCTAGGGCCAGGGATATAGCTCAGTGGTTCCAGCACCTGTCTTGCAAGTGCAAGGACCCGAGTTTGATCCCCGGTAACCACATAACAATACTGGGCATGGAGACTCACCCCAGCAGCAACCATTACCACATACCACAGTGCTGTGCGTGGTGGCTCACGCTTATAATCCCAGCACTCGGGAGGCAGAGGCAGGAGAATTGCTGTGATGTGAGTTTGAGGCTGAGCTCAGGGCCAGCCCGAACCACAAAGCAAAACTCTGTCTCAAAAAAAAAGAAAGAAATACACTCACCTATGAGTACACCAAAAACTACAGGTATGTGCACCTATACTAGTGATTCTCAATTTCTCAACCAGGTACACCTGTGTCCCCCATGACATGTATAGTAAAGTCTGGGGAGATTTTCTTATTGTTACAACAAGAGGGTATTTCTAGCATTCAGTAGATAAAGCCCATTGGTGCACCTGAACACCCTCCAATACACAGTGCCATCCTCCATGACAAAAACTTATCCTGTCCAAAATTTCAGTATAGACTAGAAACCCCAATGAAACCTAGAAATCCATACAGTGAGTATAAATAAAAGAATAAAGTATTTCAAAATGAATGTTATAGAATTAATGCTCCTGTATTATCCAAACACAATGTTCTCTTTTCAAGTGGATATGATATTGACCTTGGATATATCTACTTAAGAAACTGACTGTAATCATGGTTTACCTGAAATGTGTCAAATACACACAGTAAAACTACAAGTTGGTTGTTAGCTCAGAAGGTTTCCACACAAAAAAAATACCCAGTTGCTTTTTTTCATGCTGAAAATAAGTCAAGAAATAGCTTCAGCATGTTCTTCTAATGTTAACATTTAAGAAAAAATCGATAAGGCTATAAATTTTTCCTGAAGTATTATCAGTAACTCAATGTTTATTTTCCAGTCTTAATCATATTTGATAAATCAAAGACTTGAAGCTTACTTAATTCTAAAATCATCAATAAGTTCACAAGCATATATAATATGGGATGCTATGCAATCATTTAAACCAAACAGGATTACATATGAAATCTATTAATGTGCAATAATTCATGTCTATCATTTCTAAGAGCAGGTTTCGGATACTTGATCAGAGATTATAACAACGAAGGAAGGCACAGGTACTGACCTATCTCTAGAAACACGGGGGCTGCCATATACAGCTTTGTGTAAGAGACCTTTACTTCAAACTGCAAGGGTACCTGGATTGCATACTTTCTTCTGTGATTGTATGAATCAACGTGAATTCTGTAAGGACAGTGTTTTTCCAGATGAGTAACTGTATAGCTTTCAGTAGTTCTCTCTCTCTCTCTCTCTCTATATATATATATATATATATATATTTCTTTTTTTTTTCCTTTTTTTTTAGATAGGGTCTTGCTTTGTATTTCAGGCTAGCCCTGAGCTCAGCCTCAAACTCACAGCAATTCTCCTGCCTTTGCCTCCCAAGTGCTGGGATTATAGGCATGAGTCTCCACACCCAGCACTATGGTATGTGGTACTGACTGCTGCTGGGTGTGAGTCTCCACACCCAGTATTGTTATGTGGCTACCGGGGATCGAACCTTGGCCCTTGAGCTTGCAAGACAGGTGCCAGAACCACTGAGCTAAATCCCCGGCCCACTTCTCTATATTTTGAGTGATGTGTATCTGAAGTCTTATACTCAGAAAGAGCTCATGTGAGGCTTTATGTCTACCTCTGATGAGGTCTGAGGGCAGGAAGGAAAGAAACCCCGTTCCTCTCAACCAACTACTCCAGAGTTGTAACTTAAGATCTCACATCTTATATTTATTTTAAAAGGAGAGTTTTTCTCTATACTTATAGTTTAATTAGTTTGAATAGGAGGCTAATGATTTCTTAAACATAACTATGAAGTACAGTCTCTTCAAACGAGGGGACGCTAGCTTTCATCTGGAATATAAAACCTTGAATTCAGGCAAGATGTCACTGTTAATCTGATGCGCGGCTAGATTTTATTTTAGCATTTTACATAAATAACCATGAATTGAAGTATTCCTAAATGAAGGAGCCGTTTTGTTCCTGGGATTCCAGTTGCCATTGGTTACTGATACATCCCAGATTATCTTCACATTTACTCCCCTGAGTTTAAAAAGATGTGATTATGCATCAATTTGTAAGCAGCTCTTCTTAAATATCGAATTTTACTCACTTTGGCCAAAACCAAATTCTATTCCAGAAGACAGTGACTCAACTGTTTAAGCAAATTATAGCAAGTTGTCAATGCCAAGGTGACCAAAAAAAGAAGTAAAACAGATGTAAAAGTCTTGAAGTCACAAAGGCAGATTTGCGAGTGCACATTTCATCTCAAGAGAGTAGTGATACCATCTAAAAATTTATTAGCTCTCTTTATATGCCACAGTTAAAATGGAACATATTTGGAGAAGAAATTCTTGCTTACAAACTTTCAAAAATGGTGAACTCCTTAACTCTGAAATAAAATGTTAGCACCTTATTTATAGTGACTTACACAAAGTGCACATATTACCCACCTATCCTGATTCCATTTATTCCTTATTTCAAAAAAGGATTATTTTTCTCCTTTCTATGAATAGAAGAATATATGTGGCACAGAGAAAAAAAATTACTGCACATTCCACAGTACTGGTTAATAACTGAAGAGGAAAAAGTAGAATCCATCTATAAAGCTGATCTATAAATTTCTTCAGCCATAATAAAAATAAGTTAGAGGCATTTTTTAAAAGAATTGCAGCTGCCTTTATATTAAGATTAATACTGAAAATAAACCCCACATAATAGGGCCTGTGGGATTAGTAGCAGATTCCACAAGGGGTGTCCATCTGCCTCTGGGCACAAGCTGCTACTCCCCACCCTCTCCTGAATACGAAGTATCAAAATACCCCTCAATAGCAAGCCACACCCTTGGAAATTATGTGCATCACTCACACTGTCTTGGATTATGTTTTAATAATTTTAATGAGGTTATAAAGAGGTAAGGCTGAATATCTTCATGCACAACTGGAAAAAAAATAAAGTAACCACCACTAAACAGGTGCCTATGAAGGTGAGCTCTCCACATTGAAGACCAGAACTGTTCATAGGAAAAGAAGCCTTCTAGAGATAACAGGACAGATGCTATGCTATAGTCAAAGTGTTTGACTCCTGTAGACTAGCAGACAGGAACAGAGGGCCGCCGCCTCCTTCTAGCACCACACAATTAAAAACGTCCCTGTGTGTCCTTGGAGAGCCAAACTGAAAATACAACATTCTCATGCCTATCCACCAACTTCTGAGTGAAATGTGAAAGTTGCTTCCCCCTCCATCGGTCAGGCAGTTTAAAAAGAATAGAAAAATAAGGCAAGATTTCATTCCTAGTGGAAGAACATGAAGTTAATGTGTCACAGAACTCTCTACAGTGTTGCTTTGGGACAAACACTGATGGAGAGTCCTCACGATGACCTTGAGAAACTTAATGGAGGGTTCAGATAATAACATGGGTTTTTATAAAGCAGCTGTACTTACAGAAAAGATATTTTTGACACTAAACAAAAGGTAATATATAGACACCAGAGCTACAGAGAAATTTAAACAAACTCTTTCCAAGAAATTTATTGTAACAAAGATAAACATTCTAAAAAAGTTGTGTGTCTTCAACTTGTTGATTCTATTTTGAATGATTCTGAAGAGCTGTGAATAACAAAGCAAAGGGAAATAGGACAAGAGAAAACCATCATCCAGAATGAGGTACAATGCTATCACTTTTTTCTCCTTTTGCTCTTCTGTGCTTTGTTAAAATTAGCACCTACTAGTTCTGTCATCAGAAAAATACACATGTTATAACTGCTCAGCAAGAATTTATTTAATCTTTATCAGCATAAAACATGTAAATAAACATAAATCATGAAAATAAGCAACAGAAATATTCAGGTCTTACTGTCTCTTCATTTATTTATTGACAACAATATATTCTAGTTAATACCAAGTGCCAGGAAGTTTGCTAAAGCAATGAGGACCGAACTTGAGTCCAAAAAGATGTTTCCTGAATTCACACAGCATCCAGTCCAGCCAGGAGATAAGGCAAAGTAAGATAATTCCATGAGTCAATAAATGAAAGTGAAATTTCACCCATGAAGACTAGAAAATAGAGAATGGATTAAGAGTAGATATTCAGACAAGGGACTTAGCTCAATGGTTCCAGCGTCTGCCTGGCAAGTGCAAGCTCCCAAATTCAATCCTCATTACCACATATCACAATGCCGGGCGTGGTAGCTCATGCCTGTAGTCCCAGTACTTGAGAGGATTTCCTTGAGTTCAAAGCTAGCTTGGACTACCCAGTGAATTCAAGGGCCAGTCTGAGCTATAAAGCGAGACTGTCTCAAAAATAAATAAATAAATAAATAAATAAATAAATAAATAAATAGAGTAGATACTCAAAGAACAGTTAAGAAAACAGTATAGCAGACATAGGAAAGAAGATGGCAGCATAACCTCAGATGGCCCTGTTGTGGAAGGCAGTAAAGGCAGTGAAAACTGAGAAGTTGTTGGATCTTGAGATTTGTCCAGGTGTGTTTCCTCCGAGCTCTATGGAGAGTAGAGCAGGATGACAGAAAAGGGACTATCCAGAAAGAGGACTAGATCTTGGGTGTCATAACTTCTGTGTGGCAGCATCATCCCCCAGTGAGGAAGAAGTCAAGCAGGATCAGCGTGTGGAGGACAGGCTGACTCACAGATCCACTTGAAACATCTTGGCACTGCACTGCTAAGAGACGCCTGTAGTTCATGGGTGAGGTCTAGAATAGACTTTTGCATGAGGCTCTCTGTAAGACTCATGGGAACAGATGCTCAATGAAGCAGTGAATGTAAATGGGATTAAGAATTCAGAGCCTTCCAAAGAAGCCTTGGGCAGAACCTTGAAGAACTCTAATATTTAATTATCAGTATGTTGATTCAACAAAGAGGCTTGGGAAAAAGCAACCAGAAATGTAAAAGGGAGGCACAGAAAGGTAGTACTCCTGACTCTGAGAGATGTCAGCACAGAGAGACCAATCAATATCGGAGAATGCTGTAAAAGCTTTTAAGTGTGATGAAGCTGTAATATACCTGTTGGATTTAATGATACCAGAAACTCTTTGAATATTTCTAAATCATGGAGCAGAAAAACAAAGAAGGGATCATAACCACTACCTTTAGGGAAATATGAAAACTAGACAGACACGCACTCTGTACAACCATATCTAAATGGAACACAACGCTCTGGGTTCCAAGAGAGAAGAGAAGTGGATAAGTAAAAGGACATTTTGTGTCTGGAAATGTAGAAAATGTGCTGACCATCTGTGATTTGTTATAAGGGAAAAAATAATAAACATTATGTCCTTATTATCTGAACGGTCCCTTCAGCAGGTTAAACAGAGTCCAGAGGTGTCAATAGGGAAAATCTCTTGGGACAAATGAGTAGTATTGATTTTCTTACAATAAGGCAGAAGGCATATGTTTTGGAGTTGTGATAAAGCCTTGTTCACCAGTGAGAGGTGACAACAGTTGTAAGGCCTAGACACTTGGTTTCTAGTATCTAGAAGTGGGGTACACACAATGAGGCCCCATTCTGCCTCCTCTAGTTCATATCTCTATCACCAAGAGATCTCCAGAGTAGCTGTGTTTTTCTGACAAAAAAGAAAGCCAAAAGACAAGAACAAAAGAGACAACCCTTTCATCGTGAGTGGTGGCAAAGAGAAATAAACTTTCCCAATAACTTTTCACTATTAAGAAATATAGATAGATAGATAGATGATAGATAGATAGATAGAGATAGAGATATATCATATAACATATATATTATATATATATATAATAAAATAATGCATTAACTTCCCTTCAAGAGCTAATAATTCTAAAACAGAAATAGGTCAAAATTAAATTTATAATCATTGAGCAAAAGGCATTCCCCAACCCTAGTTTTATACTTGCACATCCTTTAAGTATGAGAAACTGTCAAAATGTGCTCATAACAAAATGGTGCCCTTACTCTGCCATTAAAAATGATAAGATGGAGTCATTCACACTGATGGATGGACCTTCAGGAAATCCTCGTAAGTGAAATAAATAGGTCACAGATGTGTAAATAGCATATCTTTTCTCTGGTATGGAGAAAATGAAGATGTAAATGTGTTCTATATATAGTTGATATTGTGAAATAGAAAATATTTAAAAGGAAAGAGGGTGTAGGGGTAAATAATGAGGGTAAAAGAATGTGATAGTAATAAAGAAAGGAAACATATAGAGGGTGGGGGTTGCAGAGCAGAGGGAATTGAAAAAATGAGAATCAAGTCATGCCATATTCTGGTACAAACTCTCAATGTTGAATGTGATGATGATGTGTATTCATAATGTACCAATAAAGATTTGAATAAAATAAAGAAAAAGAAACACAACAAAAGGACAACTTCAGACTCTGGGACAATACATTTCTAACTCCAAAACTGCCAGCACCCAATATCTCCTCACTAGTGTTTTTAAAACTAGAGAATAAGACTGGATTTGCTAGTTAAACATTAAAGTATCAAATACTAACTGAAATTTAAAGGTATTTCTAACAATATTTGAACCTATTTCTTAAAAGACCATTAGGTTTTGATAACTGTTGAAGTTGAGTCACCTTTAGACTGACATTTTCATCTGGGGAACAATATGAATTCCCACAAATCTGCAATTTGGGGAACCAAAGACTGAATGACTGGGAGAGGGGATGAGAGCCTTGCCCCTCAACTGAGGTGTGTGTAAGGAATGAAATTTTCCCACACCAACTCTTTCTCCCTTTCATCTGATGTCCTTCAGCTAGAGTGTACAAAGCATAAACTTCCATGTGCTTAAACCTTAACAGAAGAAACAGTACTTTCTACATATGGATTTATGTGCGTATGTGGCCTGATATTTGGTTTTATTTCTTGAAAACATGCCACATTACCCCAACTGCAAGCATCACCTCCCTATAAATTCTGTTCTTCCTTTCCCCATTCTAACACAACTCTGTCCATGCTAGTGGACTCCTTTTGAAATTCCACACATTTATCACAAAATAGTCCTGCACATCTCCTCCAATGCAGGCCACCAGATTGGCTGTCCCCTTCATCTTCAAGGATCTTCCTTTCCATCTCTTTTAGGACACACCCTATTGTTGCCAACAGATAACTTTCTTTGCTCTTCCTACCACTCTTGCTCATTAGCAGCTACTTGAGGGCAAGAAACATCTTGGCCCTATGATTTTGCCACAGGATGAACCACACACAATGTTTAATCCATAGAAAAGTCACATTAAGTATCTGGATTTCATTTTTTCATTCTTGTGTGAACTTCTTTTTCTTATGGATGCGGAAGTATAAAATGTAGAAAAATAAAACAAAAGTCGCATAGAGTAAAGAATAACGAAGAAATGGGATTTAAAGTTTGATATTATGCTACACTGGTTCTAGGAAGTAGTCAAAAAATTGCAAACCTGCAATGATTGACTCACTTATTCAACAAACACAATCAGTTAGCCTTGAAGACATCAGCACCAAAACTATGTTTATTTCCTTGTAGGGAGACCTACAGTCTCCTTATTCTTAGGTTTCCGACCTCAGCAGCGCCTCTTCAAGCACTCAGTTACCCCCACAATTCTTCCTAGTCCTGTTTCCCCAGAGAAACTTTGAGGAACCTTCACCCCTCCTCTCTGTCCCATTCCTAACTCTTCCTCCATACAGAACTTTGCTCTTCGCTGAGAAACGCAGGCTGCTGTAGTCACAGAGCTCTTCAACTGTCACCCCAACCACCCTTCCCTTCCTTCACTGAGGAACGCTTGTCCTCCCATCTGCACTCCCATCTCACCTCCAATGAGACTCAACCCTATCAACTCGCCTCTCACTTTATTCTTTGTGTTTTCTCCCTGTTTCCTCCGTTTCATCAGAAAAGCTCTAACCCCATTCATCGCTGAGGTGTAGGCAAGTAAAAATCACTGAGCTCCTCTCAAATTCATCTCTCCACTTCATGTCCTAGGCCCAGTAAGAAGTTTTCATCTCCACATCAGGATCCTGATTCCTTCCTTAAGCCTCTTCTGGGGTCTTCATCTAGTGAATGACCTGCTAGCCCCGCATCTATGTGAAGTCCTAATTACCGAATCCCATGGACACTCCACTCCTGGTATCTCTGTCTCAGCTGATCACCTTACCTTCTCTAACACTTTGATCTACTTCTTTTTTGAAAGAGTATTTTCATTTGGAAACAGTCACTCTATGCCAATGTTCTTGTCTCCCTGGAGGTTTCTCAAGTTTTCTCATGTGCTCTGATAATTTGTGGCATCCCAAAGCATCCACCATCACCACCACTATTCCCCAATTTAAATCGCCTCCATTATGCTAGGTTTCAAATTGCCAAGTCCCTCTGAACCTTGCCATATTTATCTCACCAACCACTTAAAACCTCTAGATCCAATGCAAAGCTTATCTTCACCAATTTCAGATATACTCTTCTTAAGTAGCCCATTACTTTTTATTAATTTTGCCCCCACCTTTCCTCACTCCCTCTTTTTATCTCTCTCTTTGTTTCTTGTTGCACTGGGGATTGAACACAAGGCACTGCCTTTCTACTGAACTAAATCCTCAGGCCTTATTTTACGACATAGTCTCACTGAGTTCTCAGGCTAAGCTCCAACATTCAGTCCTTCTGCTTGGGCAGTTGGGATTACAGTTGTGCACCACCTTGCCCAAGTTAAGATACATTTTTAATAACTCTGCAATATGCCATGGTATGGCTGCAGAGTAATTTATTTAGTGCTTAGTCAGGATAGCCTTCCAAGTGGATATCTGATCATGCATGTCCCTATCACACTTAAAATCTTTCAGTGGTAACCTTTAGCCTATTGAGTACAAACTCCAGTCCTCAGTAGAGAAAATTCAGATTCACAGACTGACACCGCTCATCTACACAACCTCTGTTTCTTTCTCTGTGGTCAACTGCATCATCTCTACTCCCATGATCCCTCTCTTCTTGTTTCTGTAACTTTTCAAAATTCTGACCTTCTTCCTCACCCCAGACCTGTGCTAGCACAATGTAGAAGTTCCTCTATACTTTAAATTATTGGTCTCATTACCTTTTTTCTTAATTAGGTTTATAGCACCCCCAACCCCTGCAATACACGTATCATCTTATTACAAAGCTGAAGACTTACAGCAGCCTCTCAAACTATGTTCAAAAGGTGAGAACCCTGTTGTGTTGTGTTAGGATTAGTGCTGAGGATGGACCTGGATGTTCACCTTGTTTAATCTTCACAACTGCAATTTTACATGGCAATTTGTGTATCTGGGTAATTATTTGACTGAGGGACCCCACCCACTAAGTGTAAATGTCACAAGACATCACATCCCTTTGTGGCTGCTCTTTTTGTTCTAAAGGACATCAGAGGTGCTAAATAAACCTTTTCTGCCTATGCAGAACTGACCCTGTGAGGTCACAAACAGAGTTAGCTCCACCTCTGGAGAGGGGCATGTGGAGCACAAGTGTTTCACAAAGACTAGATGACACATCAGTGTGTTTCATTGTCCCATTTTGATTTTTCTGGGGGTTTCTAGCCTCCCACAAAAGAAGACGCCCATGGCCACATGCCAAGCTGTGTGCAGGGCTACCCACCATGTGACCAGCAACGACAGAAAGCAAATGGCTTTTAAAGGACTCTGACCTGAAAACCTGACTTTGAAACATGACTCCTTCATGTTTATTAGGTTCTTGGCCTAATAAATTGAATCACCCAGAATAAATGTGTACAGTGAATTTTGATATCAAATTACTTTAATATTTGGGAAACTTTCATGACATTATGTAATCAGTCACTTTAAAAACTACAAATATACCTCTCAGTTCTTTAGTCTCACATAGAATGTCCATAAGAAACTGAATTATTTTCCCATAATATCTGGGACCAAAGACAGAGATCCAACCCAGAGTAAGTCACTCTTGCCTTATCCACAGAGTCAGGGCTCCAAACACTAATAAGTGTTACAGGACAGGGAAAGTGGAAGGAAAGATCCTTGCTCCCAGTTTGAGGAGGAGTAAAAAGCATCTTCATTTTTTTCCTCAACAGAAGACTCTTTCAACTTCCAATTTTGTTTCCATGAGAGACACAAGATAGATCAGACAATCCAAATGAAAAAACAAAAAATTCACCCCAGTTTTCTCTCTGAGAACACCAAAAGGATTCACATCAAAAGAATTCCTCTGAAGGCAAAACAGGTGAGCTTTCCCCCTTTATACTCACAAGTGAAACAAACATGGACTTTGTACTTTCACTGAACACAGAACAAGTGGACAGGACTGAGATTCCCACTGTCAACTGTGTAGTCAACAATCATACAGGCGATGGACTCCAGTCCTGAGAAAGAAAGTTATATGAGCCCCGTGATTTACACTGGGTGAAAGGGACACGGTGTCAGGAGCAGTATTTTAGACAACTTGTGCAAACTAAAGTACAAGTAAGAAGCAGAAGTAACACTTAGAAACACTTAACTTTACACTCCTGTACACACGCACATCCCACACACTCTTACATACATACATACATACATACATACACGTCGCCACCTCTTCCCTTTTAGAAACCAGCTCTTTGATAAAGTGAGAGCTACAATTTTTATTCCAGCATATCCATAAACTGGACCATAAAATGAAAGTAGGATTGGTGTGTTCCCAGGAGAGGTTAAAAATAATGGATAAATAAACTGCAGGATGATGAAAAGCAATAAAGCACATTTTATAACACGCATCATCGGAAGAGAATTATCTACTGGCAAGAATAAAGACAGACAGTTGGTTATAAATATTTGACAAGCCTAAATACTCTCATTTGTCCACGCTAACCTCCTTTATTCTCATTAGAAAATTTTCTCAGCATCATTATTTTCACTTGAATTCTACCTAAAATCTTCCTAAAAATAGTCTTATTTAGAACACACCTCATCTAGAAGGCTGTTGCCTCCATTTATTGAAATCCCACCTTTCCTATAAAATCTCCAGCTTTACCTGCAAGAAAAGTGATAATTATTTTCCAAACTCTGATCTCTTTAAGCACATAATTACCCAGACAGTGCCTCAGTCACCACTACATGCCTTACATTCAATGTCAATACGTGAGACACTTCTTCACTGTTGATAATTCTCCCTGAGGGCACAAGCTCTTTAAACATTTATCTTCACCAATATTGAAAGGCTTGAATTTTATATCTTAGGAGAACAGATATTTTCTGAGCGATAATCCAAAACTCCCCTATAACCCTTCACTCACAACTGTAAGAATAATTTTATCATCACTTCTTCCAACTCCCCAAAGAACCCTCCTAGTCCAGCAAACAAATCTGCCTGGTGTTTGTGGCAGTTAACAGCTAATTATTTTCTAAAATGTACAACCGTCTTCCCATGGTATAGTTTCAGGTTGTTTCCAACCTCCTCGCATGTCAGTGGAACATTCAACTTGTTCTCTCCCACTCAAGGTGAGCAGAAGCATGTGTCTCACTTTAGGGACAAAGCAGTTGAGAAGCAAGTGTAGCTTCTCTGCCTTCTCTCTCAGCTTCTCCCATAGCTGGGTGAAAAGAAGATGAC